>PITA01008554.1:0-83548 GCA_004023965.1 Spilogale gracilis | reverse complement strand
TGTCAAATAAATAAAATCTTTAAAAAAATTAAAAAATTAAAAAAAATAAACTGTATAAGAATGTCATATTTCTTTATAAGCTATACTTAAGATTTTAACCTACTTAAAAAAAGACAGCAAATGCATACAATTATCTAGGGGTCCTTTTCTCAGCTTCAGTTTAGATATAAGAATAGGATTATTCAAACATCAATCATTTCAATTTATAATATAACTTCCTCAAAAAGCTCACATAAGCTGCTAATAATACCATCTCTCAATACACATTCTATAATTTAAAACACAGGATTTCTATTTCTCATACTGATGAATGCATAAACAAGTAGGAATCTGGACCAAATGTAAGAAACCACCATTTTAAAGCACAGGACAATAAGTAGTGCAGGACTATAATCCCTAAAAGAAAGAGAAACAGAACAAAACAAATAAACTGTGCATTTCTGCTCAGAAACATGATGCAGACAGAGAGCACAGAGAGCAATGTTGAGAAAATGAATTTCATAATACAGGCAAGCTGAAGCAACCTGAAGTTGTATGCAGAGTTTTGTAAAAAGGGGGCCTATAGAGAAAAGAGGCTCCAGAAACGAACATATGAATTCCTCAAAGTCATTAGTGAGAACCAGAATGAACAAAGAAGAAAAGCAAAATGTAAGCTTCCATTTATAATAGCATCAAAAAGAATAAAATACTTCGGGATAAACTTAAGTAACGAAACCTGTACACTGAAAACTATAAAAATTGCTAAAAGAGGGACGCCTGGGTGGGTTAGTTGTTAAGTGTCTGCCTTCAGCTCAGGTCATGATCCCGGAGTGCTGGGATCAAGCCCTGCATCAAGCTGCCTGCTCAGCAGGAAGCCTGCTTCTCACTCTCTCATTCCTCCTGCTTGTGTTTCCTCCCTCGCTGTGTTTCTCTCTGTCAAATAAATAAATAAAAATTTTTAAAAATGCTAAAAGAAACTAAAGATGATACCAATAAATGTAAAGCTATCTTGTGGTCATTAATTGAAAGAATTAAGATGTAAATTCTACTTAAAGTGGTCTAGAGATTCAATGCAACCCCTATCAAAATCCCAAAAAGTTTTTTGTCCAGATATAGAAAAATTCATCCTACAATTCATATGGAATCTCAAGGGACCCTGAATAACTATCCTAAAAAGGCCTCACACTTCTCAATTATACAACTTAGCACAAATTAGTATAATCAAAATAGAATGGTACTGGCATAAAGACAGACATATGTAATAAGAGAATAAAGAACACAGCAATAAACCCCTGCTTGCATATATGGTCAAATGCTTTCTGATGATGGTGGACAAGACCATTCATTGGGGAAAGGAGAGATGGTCCTGGGAAAATGGGTATCCACATGCAAAACAATGAAATTGGACCCTTAACTTGTATCATATACAAACATTAACTTAAAATGGATCAGATACTAAATTCAGACCCATAAAACTCTTAAAAGAAAACAGGGAAGCAAAGTTTCAGGACACTGGATTTAGCAATGATTTCTTAGATACAACACCAAAAGCACAGGCAACAAAAGAAAAAACCATGCAATTAAATTTCACCAAAATTAAAAACTTTTGGGCATCACAGGGCACTACTAACAGTAAAAGGGAACCCACAAAATATGAAAATAATATTTGTAAGTTATACATCTGATAAAGAATTGATATCCAGAAAATACCAAGAACTCATAAGATAAAAACGAAACAAACCAGCTTAAAAATGGGCAAGGACTTAAAACATTTCTCCAAAAAAGATATACAGATGGCCTATGAAAGGCTATAACTAAACATTATGGAAATGCAAATCAAAACCACAATGAGATTCCACTTTCTACCTATTGAGATGATTATTATAAAAAATAAAATAATAAAAATGACTGGCAAGGATGTGGAGAAATTACATCTGTGCACTGCTAGTGGGAATGTAAAATGGTGTAATCACTGTTGAAAACAATATGGCAGTTACTCAAAAAGCAGAAACCTGAAAAGATATTTGCACAACCAAGTTCCTAACAGCATTGTTCACAATTAGCCAAAAAGTAGAAACAACCCTAATGTCCATCAATGGATGAATGAGGAAAATGTTCTGTATACACACACACACACACACACACACACACACACACACACACACACACACACAATGGCACAGTGTTCAGCCTTAAAAAGTCAGACAATTCTGACACATTCTACAACATGGATGAACCCTGAAAACATTATGCTAAGTGAATAGGCTAGACACTAAAGGACAGATATTGTACGATTCCACTTATATGAAGTACCTATGAGTTGAACTCATAAGGACAGAAAGTAGAATGGTGACTACCAGAAACTAGGGTGGCTATAGGCGGGGTGTGAAATTATTTCATTGGTACAGAGTTTGAGTTTTGGAAGACAAAAATTCTAGACATGGATGGTTATGATAGTTGTATTAACAATATACATATCTAATGCCACTGTATTTTTACACGTAAAATTGTTAAAATGTCAAATTTTATGTTAGAAGACATACAACTGGCTAACAGACACATGAAAAAATGTTCGTCCTCATTAGTATCAGGGAAATTCAAATCAAAACCACATTGAGATACCACCTAATACCAGTCAGAATGACCAAAATTAACAGGACAAGTGTTGGAGAGGCTGTAGAGAAAGGGGAACCCTCTTACACTGTTGGTGGGAAAGCAAGTTGGTATAGCTCCTTTGGAAAACAGTGTGGAGATTCCTTAAAAATTTTAAAATAGAGCTACCCTATAACTCTGCAATTGCACTACTGGGTATTTACCCCAAAGATACAGATGTAGTGAAAAGAAGGGCCATATGTACCCCATTGCTCATTGCAGCAATGGCCACAATCGCTCAACTGTGGAAAGAGCCAAGGTGCCCTTCAACAGACAAATAGATAAAGAAGATATGATCCATATATACAATGGAATAATATGCCTCCATCAGAAAGGATGAATACCCAGCTTTTGTAGCAACATGGACAGACTGGAGGGGATTATGCTGAGTGAAATAAGCCAAGCAGAGAAAGTCAAATATCATATGGTTTCACTTACTTGTGGAGCATAAGGAGTAACATGAAGGACAGTAGGAGAAGGAAAGGACATGTGAACTGGGGTAAATCAGGGAGGGAGAAGAAACATGAGAGATTCTGGACTCAGAAACAAACCGAGGGTTTTGGAAGGGAGGAGGGTGAGGGAATGGGTAAGCCTGGTGGTGGGTATTGAGGGCACATAGTTCTTGGAGCACTGGGTGTAGGGCATAAACAATGAATCTTAGAACACTGAAAACAAAGTATTAAAAAAAATTTATGTTAGTATACATTACCATACATACCAAAGGAAAAAACTACCCTAGTTCTGTCATGGAAACAGGCTGTGGGGCACTAAAATGTTACAGAAACTATATTACTCTGTAAATTACATCTGGTTTAGAATTCTCTAGAACTTGTCTTTGTCCAACAAACAAAACATTTTGAGGTTTGAGACTTTCTTCTTTTTGTCACCTATTATCAATTTGTTATAGCTACAACATCTGCACATGGTTTAAATACTGCTCAATGGGGCACTTGGGTGGCTAGTCATTAAGTGTCTGCCTTCCGTTCAGGTCATGACCTCAGGGTCCTGGGATAGAGGCCCATGTCAGGCTCCCTGCTCAGCAGGAGAGTCTGCTTCTCCTTTTCCCTCTGCCCCTGTTTGTGTTCCTTCTTTCACTGGCTGTCTCTCTATCAAATATTTAAAATCTTAACAAATAAATAAACGAATAAATAAATAATAAAATTAAAAAATAAAATAAAGTAAAATAAAACAAAGTAAAGTAAAATAAAATAAAATAAAATAAAATAAAACACTGCTCAATATCCCCTATTTATTTTACAAAATGGTTAGGGCCCTCTTTCAAAATTAACTCTATAGTTTACGGTTTCTATGTGTACATCTGATTTCTACGTGTTCTACCTGCCAGATATTTATTAAGTAACTGAATTCTCCATGGTTTCTACATCACTATGGTTACCAAATCAAAACAGCAACAACAACTATGAAACCAAAGAGAACTATAATCATATTAAGATGTTTTTAAACATTTCTTAATGTAAATTTTTATTGCCTCCTTAACAAGAAAAATAACACAGCTTTGAGGAAACAAAATGCAAACATAATATAATAAACCATTACAAGGACAAATATCAAATTACTACTAATGTGTGTGGGGGTGTGTATTTGTGTGTGTGTGTGTGTGTTTTAGGAGTGAGGAAGTTTCTAGGAACGTTTAACTGACTTTATAGTTTGTGAAGTAGTTCGTTGGCTAGGTTTGGGTAAATAATATAAGGTACTGGTCTGACTTGAGAGCATCTTACCACATATTAAAAACCTCTAATAAAAACTTTGTTAACTTGTGAAAAGAGCTATATTGAATGGGTGGGATTTCTCTAGAAAATTCAAAGTTCATAAACTTGGCTATTCTTTATTTTATTAATTTTTATTTTTTCCATAACCCAGCCACCCAATCCTTCCCTCCCAAACCCCAGCAACCCTCAGTTTGTTTCCAGAGATTAAGAGTCTCTTATGGGGGATGCCTGGGTGGCTCAGTTGGTTAAGCCACTGCCTTCGGCTCAGGTCATGACCCTGGAGACCCGGGATCGAGTCCCACATCGGGCTGCCTGCTCGGCGGGAAGTCTGCTTCTCCCTCTCTCACTCCCCCTGCTTGTGTTCCCTCTCTGGCTGTGTTTCTCTCTGTGAAATAAATAAAATCTTTAACAAAAAAAAAAAAAAAAAAAAAAAAAAAAAGTCTCTTATGGTTTCTCTCCCTTCCCAGTCCCATCTTATTTCATTCTTTCCCTCCCTAACCACCATGACACCCTGCCCTGCCTCTCAAATTCCTTGTATCAGAGATCATACGATAACTGTCTTTCTCTGATTGACTTATTTTGCTCAGCAAACTACCCTCCAGTTCCATTCACATCGTTGCAAATCACAGGATTTCATTCTTTTTGATGGCTGCATAGTATTCCACTGTGTGTGTGTGTGTGTGTGTGTGTGTGTACACACACACCATATCTTCTTTATCTATTCATCTGTGATGGACATCTAGGTTCTTTCCATAGTTTGGCTATTTTGGACATTGTCGCTATAAACATTTGGGTGCATGTGCCCCTTCAGATCACTACATTTGTACTTTTAGGGTAAATATTCAATAGTGCGATTGCTGGATCATAGGGTAGCTCTATTTTCAACTTTTTTTTTTTTTAAGGATTTTATTTATTTGACAGAGAGAAACACAGCTAAAGAGGGAACACAAGCAGGGGGAGTGACAGACAGAGAAGCAGGCTTCCCACAGAGCAGGAAGTCCAATGCGGAACTCGATCCAGGGACTCCAGGATCATGATCTGAGCTGAAGGCAGACGTTTAACAACTGAGCCACCCAGGCGTCCTCTATTTTCAACTTTCTGAGGAACCTCCATACAGTTTTCCAGAGTGGCTGTACCAGCCTGCATTGCCACCAACAATGTAGGAGGGTTCCCCCTTCCCTGCATCCTTGCCAACATCTGTCATTTCCTGATTTGTTAATTTTAGCCATTCTGACTGGTGTAGGGTGGTATCTTACTGTGGTTTTGATTTGTATTTCCCTAAGGCTGAGGGATGTTGAGCACTTTTTCATGTGTCCGTCGGTCATTTGTATGTCTTCTTTGCAGAAATGTCTGTTCATGTCTTCTGCCCATTTCTTGATTGGATTATTTGTTCTTTGGGTGTTGAGTTTGATAAGTTCTTTATAGATTTTGGATACTAGCCTTTTGTCGATATGTCATTTGCAAATATCTTCTCCCATCTGTCAGTTGCCTTTTGGTTTTGTTGACTATTTCTTTTGCCGTGCAAAAGCTTTTGATGAATGAAGTCCCAATGGTTCATTTTTTTCCTTGCTTCCCTTGCCTTTGGCGATGTTTCTAGGAAGAAGTGCTATGGGTAAGGTCGAAGAGGTTGCTGCCTGTATTCTCCTTAAGAATTTTGATGGATTCCTGTCTCACATTCAGATCTTTCACCCATTTTGATTTTTTTTTCCCTGTGGTATAAGGAAATGGTCCAATTTCATGTCTTCTGCATGTCCAATTTTCCCAACACCATTTGTTGAAGAGACTGTCTTTCTTCCATTGGACATTCGTTCCTACTTTGTTGAAGATGAGCTGACCATAGAGTTGAGGGTCCATTTTTAGGGTCTCTATTCTGTTCCACTGATCTATATGTCTGTTTTTGTGCCAGTACCATGTTGTCTTGATGATTACAGTTTTGTAATAAGAGTCTGAAGTCTGGAATTGTGATGCTGAAAACCTTGGTTTTCTTTTTCAACATTCCTCTGGCTATATGGGGTCTTTTCTGGTTCTGTATAAATTTTAGGATTATTTGTTCCATTTCTTTGAAAAACATTGATGGTATTTTGATAGGGACTGCATTAAATGTATAGATTGTTTTAGGTAGCATAGACATTTTCAAAATATTTGTTCTTCCAATCCATAAGCATGGAATGTTTTTCTATTTTTTTGTGTGTCTTCCTCAATTTCTTTCATGAGCACTTTATAGTTTTCTGAGTATAGATTCTTTGCTTCTTTGGTTAGATTTATTCCTAGGTATCTTATGGTGCAACTGTAAATGGGATCAACTCCTTAATTTCTCTTTCTTCTGTCTTGCTGTTGGTGTATAGAAATGCAACTGATTTCTGTGCATTGATTTTATATCTTGACACTTTACTGAATTCCTGTATGAGTTCTAACAGTTTTGGAGTGGAGTCTTGTGGGTTGTCAATATAAAGTATCATATCATCTTCAAAGAGTGAGAGTCTAGCTTCCTCTTTGCCAATTAAGATGCATATTATTTCTTTTTGTTATCTGAGCTGAAGCTAGGACTTCTAGTACTGTGCTGAGTAGCAGTAGTGACAGTGGACACCCTGCCGTGTTCCAGATCTTAAGGGAAAAGCTCTCAGTTTTTTCCCATTGAGAATAATATTCACTGTGGATTTTTCATAGATGGCTTTTATGATACTAAGTTATGTAGTCTCTATCCCTACACTGTGAAGGTTTTTGTTTTGTTTTGTTTTTTATTGTTACTTAAATTTTTTTTTCCAGTATTCCAAGATTCATCCCCCATTCCCCACACCCAGTGCTCCACGCTTTAGGTATCCCCAGTACCCACCACCAGACTCTCCCATCCCTCTACCCCCCTCCCTCCAAGTCCCTCAGTTTGTTTCTGTGTCCAAAGTCTCTGTTGTTTCGTTTCTCTCCCTGGATTACCCTACTTCCCATTTACTTTCCTTCTCCCACTGTCCTCCAGGTTACCCCTCATGCACCGCAAGTAAGTGAAACCATGTGATACTTGACTCTCTCTTCTTGGCTTATTTCACTCAGCATAATCTCTTCTAATCCAGTGAAGAGTTTTGATCAAGGACGCTGTACTTTCTCAAATGCTTTTTCAGCATCTATTGAGAGGATCGTATGGTTCTTGTTCTTTCTTTTCTTAATGTATGGTATCACATTGATTGATTTGCAAATGTTGAACTAACCATGCAGCCCAAGAATAAATCCCACTTGGTTATGCTGAATAATCCTTTTAATGTACTGTTGTATACACCAGTCTAATCATATATAAATATATAGGGAGAGATACAGATAGATAGAGATTTTTTTTCTTTTTCCTTTCTTCTAACCCTGGGTTTTGCTCTCCTGATATGATTAGTGTTTATTTTTCTGAGGTTGTCGCTACCCTTTTAGTATTTTGTTCTCTCATTCATCTATTCTTATCTGGATAAAAATGACAAGGCAGGGGCGCCTGGGTGGCTCAGCTGGTTAAGCAACTGCCTTCGGCTCGGGTCATGATCCCGGAGACCTGGGATCGAGCCCCACACTGGGCTCCCTGCTTGGCGGGAAGCCTGCTTCTCCCTCTCTTACCCCCCCTGCTGTGTTCCCTCACTGGCTGTGTTTCTATCAAATAAATAAAAAAATATTAAAAAAAAAGACAAGGCAGAAAAACTCATCTCAACAAAAAGAACAAAAGGGAGTACCGATGGCTAGGGACCTAATCAATAGGGACATTAGTAATATGTCAGAACTAGAGTTCAGAAGGACAATTATCAAGGTGCTAGCTGGTTTTGAAAAAAGCATGGAAGATATTAGAGAATCCCTTTCTGGAGAAATAAAATCCTTTTCTGGAGAAATAAAAGAACTAAAATCTAACCAAGTCGAAATCAAAAAAGCTATTAATGAGGTGCAATAAAAAATGGAGGCTCTTACTGCTAGGATAAGTGAGGAAGAAGAGAGAATTAGTGATATAGAAGACCAAATGATGGAAAATAAAGAAGCTGAGAAAAAGAGAGACAAACAACTACTGGGCCATGAGGGGAGAATTCGAGAGATAGTGATTCCATAGACAAAACAATATTAGAATAATTGGGATCCCAGAAGAAGAAGAAAGACTGAGAGGGAAAGAAGGTATATTAGAGTAAATTACAGCAGAGAATTTCCCTAATTTGGCAAAGGGAACAAGCATCAAAATCCAGGAGGCACAGAGAACCCCCCTCAAAATCATAAAAATAGGTCCACAAAAGTAATGCTAAAACTTACAAATCTCAGTGACAAAGAGAAAATCCTGAAAGCAGCTCAGGAGAAGAGGTCTGTAACATAACAGATGGCAGAAATATTAGATTGTAGCAGCCCTATCCACAGAGATCTGGCAGGCCAGAAAGCATTGGCACGATATATTCAGAGCACTAAATGACAAAAAAAAAATGCAACCAAAAATACTATATTCAGCTAGGCTGTCACTGAAAATAGAAGAAGAGATAAAAAGCTTCCAAGACAAACAAAAACTAAAAGAATCTGCAAGTACCAAACCAGCCTTACAGGAAATATTGAAAGGGGTCCTGTAAGCAAAAAGAAAGCCTAAAAGTAACAAACCAGAAAGGAATAGAGACAATATACAGTAACAGTCACCTTACAGGCATTACAATGGCACTAAATTCATATCTTTCAATAGTTACCCTGAATGTAAATAGGCTAAATGCCCCAAACAAATGACACAGAGTATCAAAATGGATAAAAAAAGTAAGACCCATTGATATGCTGTCTCCAAGAAACTCATTTTAGATGCAAAGACAACTCCAAATTTAAAGTGAGGGGGTGGAAAACAATTTACTATGCTAATGGACATCAAAAGAAAGCTGGGACGGCAATCCTTATATCAGACAAATCAGATTTTAAGCCAAAGACTATAATAAGAGATGGGAAGGACACCATATCATATTTAAAGGGTCGGTCCAACAAGAAGATCTAACAATTTTAAATATCTATGCCCCTAACATGGGAGCAGCCAATTATATAAACCAATTAATAACTAAATCAAAGAAACACATCGATAATAATACAATAATAGTAGGGGACTTTAACAGCCCCCTCACTGAAATAGATCATCTAAGAAAAAGATCAACAAAGAAATAAAGGTTTTAAATGACACACTGGGCCAGATGGACATCACATATATATTCAGAACATTCCATCCCAAAGCAACAGAATACACATTCTTCTCTAGTGCACATGGAACATTCTTCAGAATAGACCACATCCTGGGTCACAAATCAGGTCTCAACCACTACCAAAAGATTGGGATAATTCCCTGTAAATGTTCAGACCACAATGCTTTCAAGTTAGAACTTAACCATAAGAGGAAAATTGGAAAGAACTCAAATACATGAAGGTTAAAGAGTATCTTACTAAAGAATGAATGGGTCAACAGGAAATAAAAGAAGAACTTTAAAAATTCATGGAAAAAATGAAAATGAAAACACAACTGTTCAAAATCTTTGGGACACAGCAAAGGCGGTCCTGAGAGAAAAGTATATAGCAATACAAGCCCTTCTCAAGAAACAAGAAAGGTTTCAAGTATACAACCTAACCCAACACCTAAAGGAGCTGGAGAAAGAACAGCAAAAAAAGCCTAAACCCAGCAGGACAAGAGAAATAATAAAGAGAAATTAATGAAATAGAAACCAAGAGAAGAGTAGAACAAATCAATGAAACTAGGAGCTGGTTCTTTGAAAGAATTAACAAGATTGATAGACCCCTGGCCAGACTCATCAAAAAGAAAAGAGAACAGGCCCAAATTAATAAAATCATGAATGAAAGAGGAGAGATCACAATTAACACCAAAGAAATACAAACAATTATAAGAACATATTATGAGCAATTATACATCAGCAAATTTGACAATCTGGAAGAAATGGATGCATTCCTAGAGACATATAAACTACCAAACTGAACCAGGAAGAAATAAAGAACCTGAGTAGACCCATAAACCAGTACAGACATTGAAGTAGTCATCAAAAATCTCCCAAAAAACAAGAGTCCAGGGCCAGACGGCGTCCCAGGGGAATTCTACCAGACATTTAAAGAAGAATTAATAATTATTCTCCTGAAACTGTTCCAAAAAATAGAAATGGAAGAAAAACTTCCAAACTCATTTTATGAGGCACATTACCTGATCCCAAAACGAGACAAAGACCCCATCAAAAAGGAGAATTACAGACAAATATCCCTGATGAACACAGCTGCAAAAATTCTCATCAAAAGGGGCGCCTGGGTGGCTCAGTTGGTTAAGTGACTGCCTTCGGCTCAGGTCATGATCCCGGAGACCCAGAATCAAGCCCCGCATCGGGCTGCCTGCTCGGCGGGAAGCCTGCTTCTCCCTCTCTCACTCCCCTTGCTTGTGTTCCCTCTCTGGCTGTGTTTCTCTCTGTCAAATAAATAAAATCTTTAAAAAAAAAAAAATTCTCATCAAAATACTAGTCAATAGGATCCAATAAATTTGGCTATTTAAGTAAAAGTGTCAAGTCACTTCTGAATTACTTGCTTTTGAACATTTTAATTAAACAATGCAGTTATGGGACATTATCTTATACCGCATAGTACTGCAGACCTAAATGTAGCACATTACTATCATAAAGTAATGAATACTAAGGAATAAAAAATATCTATTTACCTCCCAAACAGAGCCACTTTCAAACTAAGTTTTAAACTAAGAAAATAGACAAAAAATAATGTATCATAAAATAGCTAAAGGTTCTGTGCTAGGCCTCTTGGTTCATTCTAGGTAACAGACAAGATTTGAGGGTAGCACAAGAACATCAATTTTATCAAAAAGTTAGTATTACGGGCTCTGTAACTTACTCATTCCACAATCCTTCGTTATAATTCATTATGTTTTTTGTATGCAAGGATCAGGGCTCTGCTTTAGAGATACCAGAAGTCTCAGATTTATCACCTATTAGCTCTCTAATCATAAAATACATTATATCAGTCCATTTTCTGATCTATATAGACCTAATACTCCCTCAGAAGACTGTCAGGAGATTTACATGGTATACTGATGCAAGAGCCCAGCACAATCGTACAGACTGTTCAATATTCATGGAATTGAACAAAGGCACAAACAATTCTGACCTCAAAAAGCTTGCAATGTATTAAAGAAGATAACTAAAAATAATTTTAGTGTTAGATAAAAAATAATATGCTTCTTGATACAAAGAAAATGGTCCAAGACTTCCATAAGGAGAAACTACTTCACTTGGTAAAGAAGCAAGCATTTCACCAGGGTATAAAAGCATAAGGACAATTTGGCCATGCAGGGATCAGGAGAAAGAGAACAAGATAAATGATATAAATGCAGAAAAAGCTTTTTTCCCCTAAAAGTATAATTAAGAAAAGCATAGAGAATCAAAGAAAGAGTAAGTAGTACCATTTGGATGGAACAAAACCCATGTAAAATAATTTAGAAAGTTAAAAAGGAAAACTGGATCCACGGCTAGATGGTAAACAGTCTTGAATGCCAAATTAAGGCATTTGAAATAAAACCAGGGTGTGTTGTGTTCTGAGTGATGCTGAAGGAAGGTAATCTTGAATAAATAAAATAAATTAGAAGATGGAGAAAAGATATAAGGAGATATCAGTGAAAAGACTACTGCAATAGTTTAGGAGAAAGATGCAAAAGACTTAAACTAATCAAGTTATATTTTTTAAAAAATTAAAACTAAGCTAAAAAAAAGAGACAAACTATAGCAACAGCAATGTACATGGAGAGCAAAGGACCGATTTAAGGTCTGACTGCAGTGGATCAAAAGAATTGATTGCTAGAAGCAAACTAGAGACAAAATCACTAGATAACCTAGATGACTAGGAGGATGAAGATATCACTAATATAAATGGGGAAAACATCAACTAACGTGCCTAGGAAGACAATGCAGTAAGAATCTCTCCATTAATGTGAAAATCTATACATAGAACTTGCTTTCAGTTGTATGTATGTGTGGTTGTACATGAGATAAATATACATTATATACATGTATATTCACAAACACTGGGTTTTTGCAGAATTATATACAGATACATTATACGTACTTTACAACAGACATCTTGGGAGTTTTGAAAAATTGTCAGTAAAGAATTACGTTTTGAAATATGTAATAAAATGTAGTAAACACTGAAAAATGGCATCTGGTCAAGACAAAGAATATACTTAAAGGTAGATGGTTTTCTGTAAAGATCACTGTCTTCCATTTGTTTCAACTCTGACACAAGAGACTAGTTTTACTGTTCATTATGGGAAAAGCTCCTTAAAACACAGAATGCAATTTTTAAAAAGTGAAGTTTTTTTAAAAGTTCAAGCTATTTTTCTTAGTTTACACTTACTCTCTGTAACTCCCATTTCTCAATAAGGTGTTCTACTTCACCACCAAGAACTGTGGTGTTAGAGTCATTCAAGAGCAGGAATCCATTTTTTATATCCACAATGCCTGAGAGCTTCACTTTAGTTCCAGGTGGTGTGTTCAGGCTAAAGCAAAGAAAAAGATAAAGAGTTAAAACACACTGAAGCTCCTTCTCCAAATTCGAATTTGGTCCTGAACCTGGTCAAGTTCTTCAAAACACACTCCTACAAAAACTTTTTTTTCAGGAGACTGGCTATATAGTGCGAATAAATTATCTATAGGTGAGGGGTCAGAAGACCAGGTCCAAGGCTGTCACTTTTTACCTTACTGACAAATGAACTACAGTTTCCCATTAAAAAAAAAAAAAAAAAAAAGTGGACAATAAAAATCACACCTCACAAATTTGTAGTAAAGATAAATAGAATAAGAAATATCAAAGTACCTTCTCATGCTGTACATGGCATGCTGTACAAATAGAAGATTGTCATTTTTCCCTCTGAGCTTTGACTATGCATTGCAAAGATACACTATGTGCAAAATTAAGTTTCAATACACGAAAACATACCTGACCAGTAATAATCCCAGAAATTTTACATCTTTATGAGCTACCATAATCCATACAGTGTTCTTTTTGTTAACCGTTTAAAGATCACATGAGAGTTATTTAAAGTTTATTTTAGTCTAATTTAATCTTAAAAGAACTTGTCTGTAATGAGCTAAATATTATCAGACTTAGGGCTAACAGTACACCATAATCCCTTTACAAAAACCAGAAACAAAATGTTTATCCCCCTACCAACTGTTCGGTAAAAGAAATAGTGGAAGGAACCATTTCATTACTGAGATTTATACTAAAGTAAAAGCACAGATACTGAGTCCCACCACATCTCTTGCACATGCAGCAAGGGATAAAGTACTCTGAACAGGAGTAAAGACTATTCTCAAACACTTAGGACAAATTAGAAAATAAGTCTGAAATGGTTTCACGTTGTCCACATTTTTTTTTTAAGATTTTATTTATTTATTTGACAGAGAGCACAAGTAGGCAGAGAGGCAGGCAGAGAGAGAGGAGGAAGCAGGCTCCCTGCTGAGCAGAGAGCATGATGCAGGCCTTGATCCCAGGAGGCTTTAACCCACTGGGCGACCCAGGTGCCCACATTGTCCACATTTTTAAAGCTCAAGATATTCACCATGTGCTGATATATGCAACAGCCAAATCAGTGAAAGCATTGATATTACTGGTCTATTTTGAAAAAAGATGGTTTTAAAAGTTATTAGCAAGAAGAAATAGAATACACCTGTTTTTAAAGCCTCAACGATCTCAGAGAAAGTAAGATATCATCTGGTAAAAAGTATTCTGAGGATCCCAAGCTTTGTCATCACATGTAACTCATAGAACAAATAGTCAAGAACAGCTGTGCCTAACCTAACCCTTAAGTAGAGAGTTCTGTGGTGGGACAATAACTAAGGACAATATTTATCAAACTTTGGTATCAGCAACAGTTGAATACAGTTACACTAAGTGAGGAAGTTTTTCCAATTTCAGGCAATCATCAGATCCAGATTTTCGTAACTCTGTATCATCATTTAAGGATTAAAAAAATTTTCAATTACAGGATGCCACACTCTTTAAAGAAACTACTGTAGGGGCGCCTGGGTGGCTCAGTTGGTTAAGCGACTGCCTTCGGTTCAGGTCATGATCCCGGGACCTGGGATCGAGCCCCACATCAGGCTCCCTGCTCGGCGGGAAGCCTGCTTCTCCTTCTCTCACTCCCCCTGCTTGTGTTCCCTCTCTGGCTGTGTTTCTCTCTGTCAAATAAATAAAATCTTTAAAAAAAAAATTAAAAAAAAAAAGAAACTACTATAATTACTGAATTGTATCATGTCCACAAAACTTATTCTTCAAAACCATTTTTAGCTGATAATTTCTTACAAACTGATGAAGCTGAAAAATGCAATGAAAATCTAGAAACATAAATTAGCAATAAAACTACATAAGAACTTAAAAGACTGGATGAAAATTACAGGGACATTTAAGTTGTGACAATATAATGTTAAAACTAAAAGCTAATCTAAAAACAAATGATAAACTAATTTTTGTATAAAATGACTGTACCTTTCTCAAACTCTCCCTAATAGGTTAAGAGGTAAATGTTGTCAAATTATTTAAGGATGTACTTAAAATTTCATTAGGATAACTGATACAAGGTCCCATTCACCAAATTAAATGATAGTTGTATTCTCACAAAAGGATAAAGAGATGTTAAAATTTTAACATAATTTTTAATACATCACCTTCAGGGCCCTAACTAACCCTTATTCAGAGAGCATATTTTGGTTTAATTACTGTTTTTACTGGCACCCCAAAATGCCTCTGCTCTCTCTTCAATGCAATTTTTAAAAAGCTATAACAAGACAAACACAAAAACAGTAATAAGTGGGTTTTTAAAAGTTGAAGCCACTCAGAAAGTAGAACAGAAGAATTAAAAAAAAAAAAAGCACCCCAAAGAAATGTAATGTCCACTAAAGACAACACAGTCCATATCAGATCCTGGTGTATCCTCTCAAGTGAGTTGTTCTACTTTGCTTCTAAGCTAACCAGTAGCCTATATTATTTTGATAAAAGTCTCCCAGACGTTCACATGTAAGAACAGTTCTGCAAACAAAAGTAGACATGCTACTTCAATGATGAGTCAATGAGCAAGTGGCAGTATTTTTCTTCAATTGTCAAATTGCAATAAATTCAACAAAAGACAGTTAACATAAGGGACCCTCCTCTCTGAACCATCTTCTGTCTTCATTTAGCTCAGAGAAATACAGAGCAGTAAAATCATAGAGGAGGCCATTATTTCTGAGTCATCTGTGAACTCCTTTGTAAGGGGTTTGACTGAATTTGTCGAAGAAGAGGCTGTCTTTCTCCACCAAAGTAGGAAACCTTCCACTCTTCAAAAAGACAACAGGAGCACCTAGATAGCTCAGTTGGTAGTGTCCAACTCCTGATCTCAGTTCAGGTCTTGATTTCAGGGTTGGGAGTTCAAACCCTGCACTGGGCTCCCTGCTGAGCATGGAGTCTACTTTTAAAAAAAAAAAAAAAAAAAGACAACATAATACAAAAATCAGTATTTTAGGGGCACTTGAGTGGCTCAGTTAGTTAAGCGACTGCCTTCAGTCCAGGGCATGATCACAGGGTCCTGGGATCAAACCCTGTGTCGGGCTCCTTGCTCATCGGGGAGCCTGCTTCTCCCTCTCTCTCTGCCTGCTGCTCCACCTGCTTGTGCGCGCTCTCTCTCTCTCTCTCTCTCTCTCTCTCTCTCTCTGTTAAATAAATAAAATATTTTAAAAAATAATCAGTATTTTAGACAAGTACGTATCTTCTAAGGAAGGAACTTCCCTTATCAGAGGCAGATACAGATTGAAGGAAGAATAAAAAAGAAGGGAAATTATTGAGCCTGGCTTGGAGGCCCAAATCGATCACATTTCTTCCCATATACCATCATCCCAAATTGCCAAAGCTCTTCCAAATGGAACTTTTCACTCATTTGTTTTTGGGACACCATGTCTCTGAATGTGCTACTCCCCGGTCTTACTATTCTCGAAACACTTACTCATATTTTAAGTCTTATTCCCGGCTCCCCCCACCAAGTAGAGTTAATTTTCTAGACTCCTAATTCTTTTTTTTATTTTCTTTTTTTAAAGATTTTATTTATTTGTCAGAGAGAGAGAGCAAGAGAATGGCAGGCAGAGGAAGAAGCAGGCGCCCCGCTGAGCAAGGAGCCTCACGTGGGACTCCATCCCAGGACCTTCGGGATGCCTATGTGCCTACCTCATTAGCAGAGGAGCTACTTGGGGGCAAAATCTAAACTTTTTTTTTTTTCTTTTTTTTTTTACTTTTGTACCTCTAGCACCAGATAAAGGGGCTGGAACACAGCAAATGCTAAATGCTTGTTAAATGTTCACTTAAAAGAGAAATATGGCCTAGGCGTTAATATTAAGTGAAAAAGCTCACAGGACCCAGAGCAGCAAACGTGAGCATATAGAACAACATTGCAAACGTCCAATGAAAATTCCTACCTTGGAAAATTGCTCAAACTGAAATAGTGGGGATACTGATGATAAAGGAAATATTTTCCCTTTCTTCTCATCGCCTTTCTCTACCCCAATAGGAATGCCAACTCTAAAAAGTCTCTCATAGAAACACATGCAGAACAGTGAATTTGGACCCCTGTCTCACAATACTCACAAAAATTAATGTGAAATGGATCCAAGACTTAAATATAAAATGTGCTACCTAAAGCTCCTAGCATAAAACACAGGGAAGAAGCTTATCTTCTTGGCACTGGTCTTGGCAATGATTTTTTAGACATGACACCAAAAGTACAACAACAAAAGTAAAAATCAACAAATGGGACTACATCAAACTCAAAGGCTTCTGCAAAGCAAAAGAAACAACAAAATGAAAAGATAATGTATGGGATGGAAGATAATTTTTGCAAACCATATATTGGATAAGGGGTTAATATCCAAAATATATGAAGAACTGTCAATATAATAAAAAAAATCTGATTCAAAAATGAGAAGAACTTGGGGCGCCTGGGTGGCTTAGTTGGTTAAGCCACTGCCTTCGGCTCAGGTCATGATCCCGGAAAGCCGGGATCGAGCCTCACATTGGGCTGCCTGCTCAGTGGGAAGCCTGCTTCTCCCTCTCTCATTCTCCCTGCTTGTGTTCCCTCTCTGGCTGTGTTTCTGTCAAATAAATAAAAATCTTAAAAAAAAAAAAAATGAGAAGAACTAAACAGACATTCTTCCAAAGAGGACAGCAAAATGACCAAAAGGCAGGTTAAAGCTGTTCAACATTACTACTTATCAGGGAAACCCAAATCAAAACCACATGAGCTATCACCTTACATCTCTTAGATTGTTATCATCAAGAATACAAAGATGAGAGATGTTTGGCAAGGATGTGGTGAAAGGGGAACTCATATATTGTTGGTAGAAATGTAAACTGGTCCAACTACTATGGAAAACAATATGAAGGTTCTTCAAAAAATTAAAAATAGATCTACCACATAATCCAGAAATTCCACTTCTGGGTATATACCTAAAAGAAATGAAAACAGGATTTTTGACCAGATATGCGTACTCTCACATTTACTGCAACATTAGTCACAATAGCAGATTTGAAAACAACTAGAATGAATAGATAAAAAAGATGTGGTACATATACACAATGGAATATTACTCAGAATGAGAAAGGAGAATATCCTTTCATTTGCAACAACATGAATGGACCTTAAACCATGCTAAGCAAGATAATTCAGACAGAGAAAGACCATATGATATCATTTACATGTGGAATCCAGATAAGTTAAACCCGTAAAAAGAGAATAAAATGGTGGCTACCAGGGAGGGTGAGGAGGGATAAGATTAAAGGAGTTTAAGGGTACAAATTTGTAATGAGTGGTCAATAAGCCACAGAGATCTAATACAAAGAATAATAAACACACACAACAATATTATACCATAATTATGTAATGTGATAAATATTGTTACATTAGGGACTATATAAGGGTATCAAGGTAAAATGCTGTACAATTTAAATTTACACAATGTTACATAACAAATTAATGCAAATAAAAATTAAAAACTTCTCATAAAAAGAGCCAAAAGAACTCGGAAAATTGTTCCTTATGGAGTTCCTTGTCCTCTCAGAAAGTGCAGGGCCACATGTTTCTAGCTTCAATCATTTCCTAAGAAAACTCATTTGTCTATAAAACTTTTCCAGTGTGATAAGACACAGCTGCTGAAGAGGAAATGGTAACATACTCAGAGAAATTGTCTGTTCCTGGAAATTTCTGAGTGACCTAAAATTTGCTGAAAAAAACAGAAATGATTATTTTCACACAAAAATACCTTGAATTTTTTAAAAACAACTAACATATAAGGAAAGAGTAACTCCATTCCTATTTTCCTACACAGATAAAGTATAAATATAAAATTTTTAGTTTTTTCCATTTGGAATAGCACCTTCACACTCTGTAACAAATATACAAATTAAAGTGTCAATCACCTTATTTTTGACATATAACTAAATTCCACAGCTGTGCAACTTATATGCCCATCAGTCATCTGCAAACGTAGCATTCTTGGTGCAGCCTGAGATTCTTCATTGTCCTTTGGTGCAGCAACATTGCGAATTTTTTGAATTTGCAAAACACAGGGACCTTCAAGCTGTCAAAATACAAAGGAACAAATACCACTTTTTAGCTATGGTTTTGTTTTTCATTTATTCTGTTTCCCTTTTCCTTAATGGTTATACTTCATGATTTATAATTTCAATTAAATAAGGTCAAAAGTAAAATTATATGACATACATCACAGTTTGGGGGGATTTAAAGATAAAACTTCAAAAGGGTCTTCTGAATTCATTAATTCTGAATGCATTTTCAGAAACTAATGAGAAAACTTGAAAACAAAGTTGTATTTCTGGATTAAAGGTGTATTAATAGAGATTTTTAGTATTATGTGCTCTAAATTATTCATAGGCACCACCCCCATCTTCCCTCATGTACATTAAGGGACAATCTGGAAATAAAGAACTTGATAATTTTTTAAGGGACATCAACTTTACAGCACCAGCTGGAAGGAGTGTTTACTGTTTAAAAACATCAAGTTTAAAGTACACCCTCTTCTGGCATTAAGAACGCAATATTCCAAAAATTTAAACCATATAAAGTTCAAAAAATGTAAGCTGTACTTGATTTATTCTCACATTATCTCTTTAAGGAAACTTAAGTCTGATCCTATATTATATGCCTGGCACTAAAGAGAAGAAATGCTCACGTTTCAGTCAAAGCTAAAAATGAAACTGATGGACTAATCAGCTCTTAAAAATTTTACATAATAAAATGCCTATGATATAATTGGGAAATGCTGGTAAAATCTGTTTACATGGCTAAAAAAAAACTATCACAGAGTGATGTTCTCCACATTATAAAATACTATACCTTTCAGTAGTATCATACCTACAAAGGAAAAAAAGGCTACTTTTTTGTTATATAGCATTAAGCAAAATCTTTCTGTTCATATTAATATAATTTATATTTTCAGCAAAGAAAAATGTGAAATGATTGACAAACATTTATGCTTAATTTCTTGAGTAAGCCTGTCCCAAGTTAACAAATTTTTACTTTATATTTACGAGTATTTTGCCTATACAGGAATAATTTTGTTATAAATTTAGTCCTAAAGAATATAATTAGAAAAAGAGACAAAAATTTCACCTAATTTTCAGTTATGAAAAAAAAAATTCCAAGTTAAAACAAGTCCAAAATCTTAAATAAGTACAGATAAGCTGCAAATTCAGGATGAACTTTTTCTTTTGCTTTGTTAATGCCATTAAAACAAGGACATTTAAATTAAGCCATAAACAGGTTATAGTTATTATAATGTTTATCTTCTCTTTATTTTAATACTCCTAATATTTTTAGCTTAGACATTGATGAATATACAACTTGTGCTGTCCAATATGGTCCACCAACTATATGTGACTACTTAAATTTATATTTAAATTAATTAAAATTAAATGAAATTTTAAAATTCAACTCTTGAGTAACATTAGCTATATTTCAAATGTTCTGTATCTGGACAACACAGATATAAACGACCTACATCACTACAAAAAGTTGTATTAGACAATGGATGATCTAGATTTATGTGTTCCAAAGTGAGACACATGCATCCTAGGGACAGCACATTCACTGAATCATGTCAGGAAAACTTTTGCTTCTGTTTAATGTTTAGTAAGAAAGCAATTAACCTTTCCTAGGATTTCTTATCCAGCATGACAAGGGCACCCTAACTCAGTCATATGAAATACAGATGACAGTGTATCTTTATGGAACTGGGGAGTTCTACATCCCATGAGGGTTTACAGGACACCTTTGCTGGTTTTGTTTGCTTTCAATGTGTTATAACAAACTGCCTTTTATTTGTGTGCAGTTAAATGTATATATAGATTATATTACCTAGTTTTAACCACTAACGTTCGCAAAACAGATAAATAGGTTTAAGATTCTACCAAAAAACCATAAATTGAAGATAGTGTCAATAACACAAACACAAGGTTGATCTACATCTTAGTTGATCATGATTACAAAAAGCTGGGGAATGCTAAATAAGACCTGCCCCTGCAGCTCTTAATATTTCCTAGCAAGCAACAAGTTTACTTATTTAATTACTCCAACTAATGGCCTCTCTAGTCCTTTTAGTGGATTTACTAGTTCCCCCCACCACCCCCCACCAAAGATACATCTACCTGGAACCTGTAAAGTAACCTTATTTGGGAAAAGGGACTTTGCATACATAACTGAGGTCAGGATCTAAAGATGAGATCATCTTGAATTAGGATGGGCTGGAGATCCAATGATGAGTGTCCTTACAAGATAAGGGGAAATAAACACACAGTATAAATACACACAGAAAGATGCAGGCTATAAAAGTCGGGTGGAGGCAAAAATTGGAGTTTTGCATCTACAAGACATGTCAAAGACTGCCCATAGCTACCAGAAGTTAGGAAAGAGGCACGATACAAATTTCCTCTCAGAGCCTCCAAAGGAACCAAATCTGCTAACAGATTGATTTTAGACTTCTGGCCTACAGAAAGGTCAGAGAATAAATTTCTGTGTTTCGTGCCACCAAGTTTGTGGTAATTTCTTACAGAAACCTTAGAAAATGAATATACCCGCTCATGGAATGACTTATCTGGTTGGGATAAGTATACTGTATATTCTGGGCTCATACTGGGCTCATTCTCACCCTTCTTTTTCTTGGGATCTAGCTAAGAACTCTGAGGTAGGAGATATTACTCAGGCTCTTCATTCGATTGACACTACCATGAAGGAGTGTCTAAGTCTGCCTGGTTTGTGGTTCAGTGGGTCCATTTGCCTCTCCCACTAAACCACATCTTTCAAAGTAATTTTCATCAATAATAAAGATGATATTTTGGCCCACATCTCCCACACTTTACTTCTCAATTGATTCAAAAGCAAAGCAGGAAAGGAGGTACTATCTATTGGACTCTTCTTATAAGGGTCTACAATCTTTTCATAGTCACTTCTCAACGTGTTTGAGATTTAGACTTGTGTTTGTGTCAACGTGTTCTCAACGAATCATTAAGCCTTAATATTAGTGATTCTACAATTCAGAAATGTTATATAAGCCAACAGATAAAATGAATGTTTTCACTATTATGTTTACAAAATTCAGTTTATTATACTCTGTAGTAAACAAAATACAGAAGTATGGGGCATAAATAAAACACAAATAATAGAGTAAAATGTTACAGTTCTAAGATTATAAATCCTAACTTTAAACACTGAATCTAAAATCATCGAAAGGTGGAACACCTAGGTGACTCAGCAGTTGAGCCTCCAACTCTTGATTTTGGTTCAGATCAGGATCTCAGGGTCATGAGATTAAGCCCAGCTTTGGGCTCCACGCTCAGTGGGGAATCTACTTTCCCCTCTCCTTCCTCTCCCCCTGCTTGTGCACTCTTTTTTTCCTCTCTATATATAAAATAAATATCTTAAAAAAAAAACAAAATCATCTAAAGGCATCCACAATAATGAATGAAAATTAACCTCAAAATCTGTGTCCAACTAGTGTCAAAGGCAACCCCAAAGTAAAAAAAAAGTTATAAATTTTGTGAAAATAATAAAAAACAAAGATTAATCTTTACCCACGATTTCTTCTTCTTTTTGGGGGGAAAGGGCAGAGGGAAGAGTGAGAGAGAATCTTAAGCAGCTCCATGCCCACTGTGGAGCCCAACGTGGGGCTTGATCTCATGACCCTGAAATCATGACCTGAGCCAAAATCAAGACTCAGATGCTTCACTGACTGAGCTACCCAGGCACCCCACCTAACATTTCTTTAATGTCTGATTTTCTCTTTTGCATGAGCAATAAGGAAAAGTAAAAGAAATTTCTGTAGAAAGCTTAAATAGGTAAGAATAATTCATTATCGTCTCTCCAGGTAAAGAGTTCTCATCATAAGAAATGATATCAAGTATGCACCAGAAATATTAACTGAGGCTAAAAAAATTCACCCAGGCTTCACTCCTTCCTGTCCTTAGAAAGATGGACACCTCTGTTGTCTGAACTCCTGATCAGTCATATAAACTGATATGGAATACCAGATTTAAATGGCTCTATTAGTTTACTACTTTATTGATCATATTAAATAGCATTCTTATTTATCAGTGAGACTCTCCAAAGGCTGGATGACATGGAATTAGTTACCTACAGTCAGATTACACCTGGAAAACCGAGATTTTTCTTTAGAACTTTAGAAACCATCTAAATCTAGACAGACTGTAATACTTATTGTGAAATATCTGCTAGCCATTTTTTATAATCTTATCAATTTCCTTGAGAAATAAATTCCCTCCATCAATAGCTAACAACATAAGCATCAGATTCTCCATCAACCCTAGACATAGGGCCTATGAGTATATTAATTATGAAGGATTCTATGGTTATGATTAAGTTCTGATCTATTTTCCAGTATTATTGCAAAGTGGGTTAAAATTAACAGAATAAAAAGTTTCATCCTCCACAGTCCTTTTAAGCACTTAAAATCATAATTCATTTCATTCTTTATCACACTTCTAAAGCATTTCCAGTGGCTTCAGTAAAATTTCCTAGGGTTCATTTTTTCATTCACTTATATCTAGAGAAGTTTTTGACTAGACCATTCACATCTCTACCTTAGGATCCAAGCAACTGGACAAATGATTCCAGAAAGCTACCTTGGAAGAAGAAATAGCGATTCTGCTTAGCTACTTTAAAAACCTGAAGAACAAGCTTTAAAAAGCATTTATGAGGCTCTTTCTTAACCTACTTCTTTTCTCTGTCAAAACAACCCTTAATAATATTTTAACAAAATTTTATTTTATTTTAATAAACACAAGGATAAAGCAGGAAAAGACCAAAGCGGGGGGGGGGAGAGAATATGATTTGTCACACCCGGTACTATTATAAAGATAATGTCAGACTCAAGAAAACTAGGATGAAAGATAACGATCTATACAGTGTTAGAAATTT
The DNA here is from genome assembly GCA_004023965.1 of Spilogale gracilis. Classification (NCBI taxonomy): domain Eukaryota; kingdom Metazoa; phylum Chordata; class Mammalia; order Carnivora; family Mephitidae; genus Spilogale; species Spilogale gracilis. Next base: position 59,698 of record PITA01008554.1, on the reverse strand, counting down.
CAGAACACTGCTCATATTATGCATTCAGACATCTATGGTAAATCTCAATTTAAATGGCTGGACATTTGGTGGACATTTTCCTCCAGAGAAGATCTATGTGTGCTTCTGGCAGTAACAACCCTGCAATTGAAAGAGCCTCAATTCTGGGCTAGTGGAAAAGTAGCAAAATTAACCTTAGCCAAAACTTCAACTCACTGAAGTTAGTAGCATCCCCACTAGCTCCAGGTATCCCTTCTAGAAGAAAGCATTGCTGATTCAGGTGCCCAGGATTCCCATATAGAAAGATCAAGTAACATGAAATCACAAGAAAATATCAAGACACTCATAAGGAAACAAACCACAAAGCATGAGAATCATTAAAAAAATTAATAATTAAAAAAATTAAGTCTCTAAGGCCTGGAGAACTTAGAATCATCAAAAATAGACTATAAAATCATAAGCCTGGTCTAAAGAACTTATATAGAATTAATGGCTTATATTAGAAAAAAGAGAAGAAAATTAATGAGCTAAACTAACAAGTTATGAAAAGAATAACAGACTGAGCTCAAATAAAGTAGAAGGAGGAAGATAATAAAGAGAAATTAATGAAATTGCAAACAAAATTCAAGCTTAGCAAAGACTAGTGCTGGTTCTTCGCAAAGACTACGAAACGGATACTGAACATCAGGACTGATCAAGAAGCAGAGGGTAAAGATGCCAATCAGTGACTTAAGAGATAATATTAATAAAAACATTCAACACACTTTCATCAACAGTGGAAAAATACAAGAGAACTACGCAGAGCAGTCCAAACATCCACGAACTGGTAAATGAAAAGAAAAAAAGTGGTATATCAATACAATGGAATACTACTCAGCAATAAATAGAAACAAATTACTGACATATTAATCTCAAAAACATCACACGAGGTTAAAGCCGGATACAAGAGAGTACATATAGTGTGATTCCATTCATGTGAAATGTCAACAAAAGGCAAATTTATAAAGAAAACATAAAAATATACAGATATGATATTAAGAATAATAAGCACAAGTTAGCAGAATTTAAGATCAATATACAATTATCAGAGAAAGGGGCACCTGGGTGGCTCAGTCGTTAAACATCTGCCTTCGGCTCAGGTCACGATCCCAGGGTCTTGGGATCGAGCCCCATATGGCTTCCTGCTCAGCCAGAAGTCTGCTTTTCCCTCTCCCAGTCCCCCTGCTTGTATTCCCTCTCTCACTATGTCTCTCTTTCTCTGTCAAATAAATAAATAAAATCTTTTTAAAAAATTATCAGAATAAAGAATTAGTAATTTTTTAAAAACACCATTTACAGCAACAAAAATGAAAGAATGAAGGAATAAAGCTTACAAAAAAATTTTTGCACATTTCCTCTCAATTCTGGCATTAGTGATTTCATGGTATAGCTTATAATCAACCATGGTAGTAATGCGTTTGCTATAAAAAGTAGCAAATGCTACATGTCAGGGCTTTTTTCTTCTTCACAGAGGCAGCTTATAAGCATTTCACTGATAATATGATATCATAATGATATCAACTGTCTTTAAGCTGATCTGCAAATTCAGTGCAATTTCAATCAAAACTCCAACATATTTTATGAAGCTTGATCATTTGATTCTAAAATGTATGCCAATGTGGGGGTGGGCAAGGACAGAACAGCCTAAGGAAGAGTAACATATTTTACAACCACAAGATTAGAAAAATTTGATCATTTCAAGTGCCACAAATTATATAGATTAATGGTATCTTGTACATACTACTGAAGGTAATATAAATCTGGTACAACTACTTGAAAAATAATTTGGCATAATCTTATAAAGTCGAATACTGGCTTAGCTCTAGCACATAATAATTCAATCCCTGGTTATGTTCCCCAGAAAAACTCTTACATACAGGCATCAAGAAAAATACAAAAATTTGTTCCTAGAAGTAATACATCTATTATAAAAATAAAAGAAAAAGAAAAGCACTTAAATATCCATCAACAGGAAAATGAATAAGTAAACTGAAGCATAATTACACCGTTTAGCAGTATAGAAAAGAGAAAATAAATGATTAGCAATATGCCACATGGATACCTAATAGACACAAAGCAATGAATGATAAAATCAAATTACAGCAGACAGTATGCTAACATTTTATAAAGCTCAAAAACAAAATACATATTGTTTAGGAATAATTACATTTTTTTCCAAAGATTTTATTTATTTGCCAGAGAGAAACACAGCCGGAGAGGGAACACAGCAGGGGGAATGAGAGAGGGAGAAGCAGGCTTCCCACTGAGCAGGGAGCCCGATGCAGGGCTCGATCCCGGGTCTCTGGGATCATGACCTGAGCCGAAGGCAGTGGCTTAACCAACTGAGCTACTCAAAATTCATAACAATCAGGTCTTGGTGTGGGAGAGACAAAGAGCTAGGACATGTAGGTAGGCAGAGTGGTACTGTAATGTTCTAGTTCAGAACTGAGGTACATATGCATGGCATAGTTGCAAAGGAGCTGGGGAAAACGTGTCTGGCACTTTCTTTTACTACACCACCATGACTTGAAAGCTGGAACATTCCCCCATACACAGGAAGAGAACCCGGGTTCTAGGAATCACAAATGTCCACTGTATTTATCTTCCGTGTATTATTATCAGTCAAGATTTTGTCAAGCTCTGTTTTTTACAGTTTGTACGACAAAGCAGGTTTTTGGTTTTTTAATAATTTTCCAACAGAAATAATAATGACGAATATGGTGTATGGGGGGGGGTGTGTACATCTATACACACACATACACTCTCCCATCCTAAGATTTTAAATATGCCTCCAAATGGGGATCTGCCCACTATTACCTGAGAAGCACATCTCTAAAAACTAATAGTCTAGCAAGAAAAGCAACCTCCCCACCGCACCAAGCTGAGATGGCTGCCCCTTCGTCACAGGTACTTCAGACATAATATTTGTTTCACTATATGAACACATAAGTTTCTTTATCTCTCATTAGGTTATGTGTTCCAACAAGGCAGGGGTTGTCCTATTGATTGCTGCATCCCTTGAACTTACACAAATATGCATTCAAAGCTCCTTGAAATACAGTATTTCCTTTATCTTTAAAATAATTTGTCTTAATTTACCTCCAGGTTTATAAAGTGTGATGGGATCACTTGTGTAGCTTAAATGAGAAAACTGCGAGCAGAGGGTGATGTAGTCTGCCAGATGTCATTCAGCTAGTGAGAGGCAGAATTAGGATTCAGATCCGGATCTTACCAAAGTCTATCATTTCTCTATTACACATTCTAAAACTGTGACAAAATCTGTTACATAGCAAAAGCAAATATAAAAATAAACAGCAATGGAAATACTGATACTTAAAATTTAATTCTGCTCAAAAGGGGTCAAGAAAATTAGGAGAGAAGTGGAATATGAGTGGGGATTTGCAGAATAAATAGCAGTTTGCCTGGAAGCATAGACAGATTTTAAGGAAGTTACAGTTCCTTCATCTCTACAGTAAAAAAGAGGGCAGTAATCATTTTTATTTTCAGTGTTTTTCTGAAGACCACAAAGATAATGCATATAAACTGCATAATGTTGGATGTAGCAGAGTAGATTTTCAGTAAGGAGGAGGAGAAGGAGAAGAAAAAGGAGTTTGCTGGAAATCAGGGTTCTCCAAGAGAAGTTAGAAGCTTGCACCAAACAAGATCAAGAGGAAGGCAAGCCAAATGCACTCGGGATGCTGAAAAAACAGCTTGCAAAAAGGTAGTCGTCCCTCATCCCTATTACAAATTTTTCAAGTGATATTCAAATACAGCGAGAGTATAAATGTAAAAGAAAAATTATAAATAACAGTAAAAAGAAAATTTCTGAATCTTAAATATGGTAGTACCTTTATTAAAAGATGATCTAGAAGATTCTACTCTGTAGAAATTTTAAAAACAGGTATTAAAAAAGCCTCTTAAGAAAGAAATAGACATAATCTTGCAAAGGTTCTCCCAAATTTGAGATCTCCTGTGAAAAGCACCAATTTATACATGAAAGTATAGCACAGAACATAATTTCTCTTATTCAACTGTTCAGAGCAATTATAGAAAATGAAATATGAGGAAAACACTGTGGGACCCCCCAGTCAAAACTAACCCTTCTCCTGTTGTATCATTGGCCTATTTCTACACCTCCAGCCTTCACCTTTTTAGCTTTTTGCTCTCTAGAATTAAAAAAAAAAGTAAGGTGAATAGTTGGTTTTCAATTATCAGAAGAGTATTTGTCTACTATATATTGTTTCGTACAGTCATTTTTAAACTCCACAGAAGTTCTGCTAATATTTGCCAATAAACACCGGTAAATAAAGCAGAGTAAAATCAATATTTCAGACTAAACCATTGTTCTGAAAAGTAAGAGTGCATGTTTAATTTTAGTAACTCACCAGAAGGAACACTGACAAATTGTATTATTTACCACAGAATAAATTAACATACATAAAACATGACATAATTTAATTTAAATTAAAACAAAACTTTTTTTCATTATTTTTCTTTTGAAAAACACCTAATTTTCTAGACAGATGGTTAAAGGGCATTCGCTTTGAATTTTAAGGCAGTGAAGCCATCTTGTGGTTGATGTCAGAACTGCTAGAGCTTTGAGGGTCCCTTCCATTTGTAAAATTAGGTTTTTAATCACAGTTTGACATTTTAAAAGGCATATACAACCTGTCATTTTAAAACTTAAAAGGAAAAAATAAATACAGACCTGAAAGTCTTTCCTTTTTAGGGTTCCACAGTAACGCACAAGGTCATCAGTAGCTGGACAGGTAACAAAGTATTTTTATATTAACCTCTCTTTTATAATTCTGTGCTTTGGTTCAGAGGATTACTTAAGCTATGAAAATGACTACTACAAAATACTAAGCTTAAAAAAGAATATGAAAAATATTAAACAGTTTTGTAGAAATAATAGTTTTACTTCTTTTTTGTCATTCCATGATTTTTAGCTTATAAGACACCAGGTTCCAAGATCTTGTAATATCTAAGAAATGCAAAGCCTGCCCTAAAACACTCAGAAAAGAAGTTGCAAAAGCTGTTTTCCCCAGCACAGCTCCCTCCACTCTCACAGTCTTGATGGCCTAAACCTCAAACATAAACTGCCTATGGGAAGACGTGGTTTAGGCTTGGAAGCCTGGAGACAGCAGTCATCCTCCCCTTCAGCATTTTTTTTTTCTTTTTTTTTCCTTGTTAAGTATGCTGGGAGTGGGGAGTGAACTCATGATCCTGAGACCAAGACCTGAGCTGAGAGCAAGGGTCTTGCAGCCAGGTACCCCACTCTCCTTCAGCATTTTAAAATGTGTTTGAAACCTTTGCATTAAAGTCCTGGGCAACCTTAGGTAGAAAATAAAGGAACTGCAAAATAATGTTAAGAGAATGGAAGGAAAGAGAAAAGAACCCGAGCAAAACTATTATATTAATTAATGATTAAGTTGTTTGTATCTTCTGCTGTTCTACTCTCTCCCAAATTAACAATGATAACTAAAAGCAATTAAGACTTCAGTCTCAAACTCTAAATGACAGTGCCTTTCTGAAGGCCCCAAATTTGTCTTAGAACAAAAAGATGTAAATTCAACATATCCAGGATTAACTGTCTTCTAACTACAGGCCTACAGTCTTTCTTACTGATCACAGATCAATCGGATCTCCATTCTTTCTTTCCATCTCAAGTTCCCAAATGCTAAAAATGGTATTATCCAAGACTTAGTAAATATAATAGTAACAATACTCACCATGTGAGCATTTACTTTTGGCCTCTTTTGGGAGAAGTTTGAAGACTCCTCTCTACACTCCTTTAATCTACCTCCAAAGAGGATTACTGCTTTGATGTTAGTCACTTTTCCTGTAAAGAACAGCTGCACTCATCAGATCCATCCAAGATTCTAATGTCTAATCTGGGGTTCTATAATCCAGAAACTCACCAGAATCAACATCTCACGGAAACTTTTCCAAAACACAGATTCTTGGGCTCTAATTCAAATGGAATCAGAAGCTGGGGGAATCAACAGGTGGAGGGGGAGGGGCTGGCCATCTGTGTTTTACCCAAGCTTCACAGTGATTCTGGTGTACAATGAAGTCTGATAACTACTACCATAACCAAAAAAAAGAGATGTACAGAAACTGGAAAGCACTCTGAGAACAATGAAGTTGAATGAAGAATTTGAGATAGAATAAACAAAGGAATCAAGGTAACTAGCTTTAGCAAAAGAATCCTTTGGCAGTGACATTTACATAGTCCCCAAGTATATGAAGAAATATTCTCAAAGGAAAGTAAGCAGATGTTCTCCATTTCCTGAGGGAAACTCAAGAAGACATTATGAACTTTAAGTTGGAGCATAAGAAATTTAGATTAAAACATACCTAAAGTTTGCTGATACAGAGTGTTGTTAAATATTAAAATGAATGGCTGAGAAGTTTATAGAACCTCTTCTTTGAGTATCTGTCTCAAAACTGAGAGTGGATTAGAAATTCTCATATGGTTCTTCCAGAAAAATGATTAACATCATTTACATAAACAGATTAATATTTAGAAAACTGAGAAACTTTGTTACATTGTGGACCTTTTATAATATCTAATACCAAAGTGGTTTAAGAGTATTTATCCAAACACAAAACATACACACTGAAAGTATTTATTTATAGATAATAACGTTCTTTCTTTAATAGTTCAAAAAGTGACCAATAGCACATAAAAGTGACACAATTCATATGTATTTTCAAATAAAAACAAGAAACTGAATATAAATAAAAAAGAAGTAAAAGGCTGAGTCGTTGGTATCTAAAAACTATATCCCTGGACTTTAAAAATATCACTGAAAAAATTCATAACATGAATATATACATATGTTTGTATATAATATATTATCATATTATGTATATTATGCATAATATACATATGTAGTAAACAATGAAAGCAATAAACAAATGCACAGCTTTGATAAATTGCTAATATCTTCTCACATTACAATTTTATATACATAAGTTCATTAAATAAACATGGAAATAGGTAACTAAAATTAAAAGGTACAAAAAGGTCCTTGTCCTGTATTCCAGCAATATCTGGTAAGTCTCACATGTAAGTGTGTCATAATAATTCCTGAAACCGATGAGTTTTTAAATGTTGGGAAGTCACCAAAAGTTTAAAAGTTCAAGTCAATAATTTTCCATTTGTACAGAAAGTCACTATAAAGATAACTCTGTGACCTATTCACATCTAAAATATTTTGCAGTTGCAGTCTTTATTGACAAAATATAATCCCAGTAATTTAGTAAATTTCATATTTATTGTAGTTAGCATAATTTAGGAAGCTAATGGTTTTACCTTTTCTACCTTTCCACCATTGATGTCACTGGGGAGGAATTTCTTGCCAATTGTTCTTAAGTCTGTCTAAAATAAAAATATTATTATTAAAATATAATTATAGAGAAAAGTAAATCTAAATCTAATCTTACTCATAAACAAAAGATGAAGTTACTTAAGGCCTATAGAATAAAATTTAAATCAGTATCTTTTAGCTGATTATAAGATTTATACATATAATCGATCTTTTCAAGTAACATAGTCCCATATATATGTTATTTCAAGTACAATGGTAAGTTGAATAGTAATGTTTAAGGCCTTAATTCTGGTTATGTTCCTTTTGATAACTTACTAAATCTCCTTTATTAAAATCTAATACTTGATTTTATATTAACTATAGTCTTATTAAAAAAAAATTAATGCCCAATCCCAAACCAAGTGACTACTTTTAAGTATATAAACAGAATATATTTTTGATAACTGAATCCTACATAATAGTCATATGAAGAGTCATGAAAACACATTATTCTATTGGCTGTGATACCTATAACAAAGCCACATAACATACAAATATCCTAGGGAACAATATACCACTGCAACAGCAAGAATAGGAAGACTTTATTGTAGTAAAAATCTGTATCATTTGCTTAAACAAATTACAGAAATCAAAGTTAGTGAACAAATGACTAACTATATGAACGTGCAAACTGAAACAAAACAAAAATGAAAACCTAAGAACAAACAATATTACAGCATTTCTCATATAAAAACAAAACTTGAACTATACAATTTACAAAGAAAGCAGAACTTTTAAGGATATCGTCCTCTTTAGGAAGTAAAAACTGAAGGAACAATAAGAAACTTGCTCAGAGTAAAATAAATACTCAAGAAGAAGGTCTAATTATTTAAGCTAAGAAATTATCTTCATGACCGAGTGTGAGGTTAGATTGATAACTCAATGTATATTGTTCTGTTCTTCCTTAAAATATAACAACAGCTTCTCATCTCCTTCAGAGCAAAATAAAAGAAAACAGACTTAGAGTGCATTTAATCACAAAAACTGTAAGGCAGAAATTAATGTTAGACTAGGGGGAGAACACTGGATGATTAAAATTACTGTGACATAAAATGAAGACATCGAGAGAAGTAGGCTAGTCTTCTTTCATCACCTACAATACCAGAATGTCCTCTTCTTTGAAATATTAGTATGTGGCCAACTTAAGAAATGAGCATATAAATTATATAAACCCCACAGATCTTTCCGATTCTTTTACTACCATAATTCATATTTTAATTCTCAATGCAATGCAAGGGTCACTCCTAAGTTAAAACTCACCAAGCGGAACTCCCAGGCAAATTAAGCCTCAAATCCAAAACACTGTGTAACACTGTGTTAGTTTTATTGTCTTTGCAGCCTCCATCCAGTAACAGAGTGAAAGAATTATAAGCATACCTCGAGTTGCATGCCTTTTCACTTTGAAAAACTGATTAACAGATGGGAAAAACATATTTTCTTATATTAACCTTCCATATATTAGGATTGTTTTATTCCAAATGTTAATTACACATGGAGTACTTGGTCCAATGAATTGCAAAGAGTAAGCACTTAATGAATGAATATCATGTTTATTTGTGAATATAAGATATGTACATTTTGTTATCTGAATATGAATAATCAAGTCAGTGATACAACTAATAGTTCATAAAAATATAGGCATTATTTTGAAGTCACTCAAAGGCTAAAATATTTAAATATGTATGCAAAACAGAATATATACAAATTTTATGATATACCATGTTTCCTCATTTCTGGTTTTTGGCTATAATTATGAAATTTAATTTAAACCAAAATGAGGTAGCAATATAAAGTCAAAATAAGCACTATACTAAAACCCTAACTTCTGAATCATTACAAACTGTGATTAATTAATAGGAACATGGACACTTACAAAAATTCTCTAAATCCAGCTAATTTATTCCTCTATAAAATGGAAAAAATATCACCATGCCTATCTCATAAAGTTGTTATCAGGGTAAAGGGAGAAAATATATTCAAAATTTGCATAACTTTTAAAGTGCTATACACATATATAATGAATACTATTTCATTATTCTTTTAGCAAGATGAAAATGACCTATCAAATCTTTAAACATCTTAAAATCAAAATCAATTTATAAGTACTGCAAAGGCAATTTTATGATTCAGATGCCACTATATCAGGATCACTAGTAAAACTGGGTCCAAAAACACATTTATATTGAACATAAAAATTATGCAGGAGAAATATTTAATCTATAAATACATATGCATGTGTGCACACATACAAAAGATTCCTGACTATTTATTCGAGTAAGTTCAATGGAATATCTATTTGGCAACTCATTTTACATTATACAGAATCTTAAAAAAAATTTTTAAAAATCTGTTCTTAAATTTTTACTAATACATAGTGTCCAGTAATTTAAGACTGAGCTATCACTTAATTTACTTCTGAGTAATTCAAGTATTTAAGCCCAAAATTACATGCTGGATTTTAATGTCACTTCTTAATATTCTTACTACCCATTCTACAGAGTAAAAATTTAAGAACCCTTCTTTCAACATAAAAATCTATACAGGAAAGAGTTACACAGCAGCTCTGAGGCTGCTCTTTTTAGAAAGGCTTGCTTTTACAAGGTTGGCCCTAGGCTGGCATGTGGGAACTCGTACTTGAACATTTCCTAACTGAAAATGTGGTTCACTGCCTAGACTATTTGTATAAACAATGTGATTTATGGTGAACACCTGCTTTTTGGGGGAGGAGTCTTAGAATTGTTTGTTTAGGCAGAGAGTACCTTTATAAGCAGACCAATAAATGTCTTGAGTGCTAGTCCGTAGTGAACTTCCCTGGGCAGAATGCATTTTTATATTAATATTAATTTTTTATATTAATATTAATCCCATTTTTATATTAATTGCATTTTTTCCTGTCTTAGTGGATTCTGTATAATAGATGTTATAAGAAACATATATTTCTAAAAACTGGGTTGATCTGAGATTACCAAATTCAACAAACATCACTGTAACTTAAAATACACAGTAAAAATAAAAGATGTCCTCCATATTACTTTTCTTAAAATCCAGTTCATTCTATAAGACATGTTTCATAAAAGCCTCTAGATTTAAAATGTTTATAAGTTAATAAACAAAACCTACATTGAGAGCAATCAGGATGATGTCATTTATATTGACTTTGTCAGGAGAACTTGTGCAAGCTTCAATGCCTTCATCTGAAAGATACCTGTTAAAATAAAATAAACGCCTTAAAATTTCCTAAAATAAAAATTAACCAAATTATATTAAGTCAACATGCAATTTTGTTCTGTGCTATAAAAAGCTTCTACTATAAATACTAAGGAAAGAACTCTGGATATTTCATTTATTTACCATCTCTGATAGAATAAAATGGGTAATGCATATATTCCCTCTTTCGTATCCTGAAAGGGATGCTGTGTCAATAAAATTATCCAGATGCTTTTGAGAAAAGCCATTTAAATATCAAAATACTTCTTAATGAATGTATGAACCACTCTATTATGCAAATATAGTATCTGACTTAAATATTTGTTAATACAGAAGTTCTTGGAGACTTGAGATGTGTTACAAAAATAGAACTAAAAATAAAAACTAACATAGATTTAAACTTAATCCCTGACAATTTCCTCTGTCTGCTACTTTCTCATATTATCTTCTCAGATACCCTTTCTTGGACATTACATTCCTGAGAAAGCTTTAGTAAATATTATTGAGTTAAAGTGGCACAAAGATAGGCAACTTTTTAGGTCATACCTTTTACTTTTCCTGTTCTCTTTCCAGTTTTTTTACTCATTGTTTTATTGTCTTTTGATCTTTTATCCAGTCTAAACTAACACCATATCTGTTGCAGACAATAATTAATTCAAGAGTTAAAAGGTTATTGAACCCAGGGAGAGAATCATTTCTACCCATTCGTTCATGTCCAATGAAAGCATTTTAAAATTCTTTGATAAATTCTAGAATTCAGGTATCATCCTCCCCCAAAAGTCCACCTGTACAAGTGCCCATTAACATCTCATACTTTTTACTTTTTTAAGATTTTATTTTTAAGTAATCTCTATACCCAACGTGGGGCTCAAAGTCATAACCCCAAGATCAAGAGTCACACACTCCACCGACTAAGTCAGCTAGGAACCCCCCACCTCACATCTTTTACAATCAGTATCAACTCCTTTAATGAAAGCGCTGGTACCAACATTGCCACTGCCGACATTCTCCTGCTGAAAAGATACAGGAGTGTTAGTTAGCAAGCTCATTCCTGATGGCCATCAATTCCCAACATCAGACTGATTCCAAGACCCTTGTCAATGCAAACGCTACCTGGAGAAAACAATCAAAGAGCACGTGCCTTTAAGGAACAAAGACTGAATAATTTCTCAAAAATGAAGGAGCAAGTGAAAAGAATTGTAAATTGAAGAATGCAAAAGAACAATTAAGAGACTAAAGTTGATAAGCCTAAGAACAAGACCAAGGAGATAAAAGTATACAGATCAAAGCAAGAATGTATTAAAACAATTACACAGTACTGAGTTTAAGACCATGGCAGTGCTAAACTACAATGATCAAAGAAGGCAAGTAGTTAAAGGGGTTACAAAGGAAAAACAGAATTGTTAAGTATGTACATGAGTCAGTAAGAATGAATGGAAGGGAGACAGTATAACAGTACACAAGTGACTAGGGAATACAAATGTCTACAGTCAGCATAGATGGTTGAAACATTGCTTTAATTCAAAATGGCTGCTACTTTCCTTATTTTATTGTTAAATTTTCATTGGGCCGAGCCACTGACTATATGTCATTAATCATCTTACAAATTCAGTTTTAGAGATATTAAGTTCCTATCTGTGTGAAAAGTATTATGTGAGTCAGTAATAAGATTAGTAAAATGATGAAAATTAAACACCTGCCTTCAAGGAGTTCACTGTCTCATAAACAGCACAACACAATAAATACATAACATGCAAGGCCAAAATAATTATAACTGAAATGTTATAGGGGCTGAAAGCAGCTAGAGGATGGGAGAGAGTGCACAAAAGGGAATAGTATGAACAACAACATGAAAGTAAAAAGGGTAACGTATATTCTAGAGGTAATAACCTGGAATATTCTGGCTGGAAAATGGGAAAGAAATGAGAGATGAATAAAGGTTGAGACAGAGTATAGAAAGCAAGAGTACACAAAGAGATACAGGTGATAAATGCTGACTGAATAATTACAAAAACACAATTTTCAAAATTTAAACAGACACTGTGGAAATAGTATGCAGTGACTAATAAAATACTTTGTTTCTCTAGAAAGGCACACCTTTGATCATAGGAAGTGAGATGATCTGAAATAAATTTTTTAAATAATCAAAATTTACCTCTTCAGTTCTACAGATGAGGAAAAGAAGGCCCAAAGATGTTAAGAGAAATAGAAAATAGAAAATTAAGTGACACAAAGTTTAAAACAAGAATGCCTCCTGACTCTCAGTTCACCAGTACATTGATTACAACACACAATTTTTATTTATCAACTACAATTGCTGATGTTAGAAATATGATCTTCTCACAAACATAAGCCAGTATCTACACAGATCAATTTCCTGGCCCACTAGACCATTTTACCAACACACACGAAAAGGGACAACTAGGCAAACTCAATCAGTAAGCTCCACAACATAGTAAAGAAGAATATATCTGGGGCACCTGGATGGCACGGGTCCTGATCTCACGGTCGTTAGATCCAGCCCCATATCTGGTTACATGCTCAGCACAGAATCTGCTGAAGATACTCTCTCCCAGGGCACCTGGGTGGCTCAGTTGGTTAAGCCACTGCCTTCAGCTCAGGTCACGATCCTGGAGTCCAGGGATCGAGTCCCACATTGGGCTCCTAGCTCTGTGGGGAGTCTGCTTCTCCCTCTAAACTTCTCTCCTCTTGTGCTCTCTCTCACTCCCTTTCTCTCTCTCAAATAAATAAAATCTTCAAAAAAAAAAGATACTCTCTCCCTCTTCCCCTGAGTGCTCTCTCTCTCCCTCAAATAAATCATTAAAAAAAGTCTAGTTTCATAGTGAAAGATCACAGAATACTAGAGATATGAAAATTGCAAAAAAACAATAAAAATACCAATCCCTACATAACATAAAAAGGAAAACTCTAACAAAAATTGTAAAGACAGAAGCCATAAAGGTAGAAATTTGACTTTATGCATGTGTAAGTCAAACATCATGTGATTTCTTTCAAATAATGCCTATAAAATGCCTCCTGAATATGCCACATTCTAAAATATGGCTACCAAGTCTCAATACCCACATCTTACATGTCTCCCTTACCCTTCATATTTTGAACAATCAAAGAATTTGAGCCTTCCAGCTATACTCCTATCAAGGAACAGTAGACCCATTCACAGTTATCCCCAGTAACATCTTGGTGATCCTTCTGTAAATACTGTACCATTTTCACTGAAGGGTTGAATCTAAATTAACCATAACTTGGGACTTACAAATTCATACTGTTTTTATTAACATTTAAAACTCCAACACTATCAATGAATAAAACAAATAAAAACTAATAAATAATAAAAGTCAAATTCCCAAATTAGCTTCAACTTGCATCACAGTAATGCAGTAACTAAAAGAACAAAACACAAAATTCAGTAGTCTTCATGTGAGAAGTTTTGGGAAAGAAAGGAATTGAAAAATTGGAGCAAGTGTGCCAGATCTGACCCCTGTACACATCTGCACGATGGACCTGCAGGGAAGAGAATTATAATCAGTTCCCATGTACCATCTCAGCGCACATAAAACCCAAAGGCATACAGACCTTAAAGAAGAAACAAATCCCAGAGAGCTCTTGTTTACTAAAACAGCAAAAGCACACATTTTTCCATTCTAGTGAGATTTTGGAACAGTGATGTTATAAATCACTCCTTACTATTCTGTACTAAAAATATACTGAAATACATTTTATCGACAAGCAAGGCACTAAAGGGCTAAATTTCTTTATGATACAGACTAAACTACCATTTCTCACTAATTTTAACTTCAAATAATGCCCTTTTAAGTCACAGTTTAATAAGTGCTCAAATTAAAAAAGTGATTTTAGAAACTGCTCCCTTTTTTCATAGAGAAGATATTAAAATTCCATCTTACTCAGAGTCACTTAATTTGTAATCTCAAGCAACGCTTTTCACTTTAGAAGTAAAAGCTCCAAAATTATTATCCATCAATTTGGGGGAGAGGGATTTCCTATTACAAATAACAAATATATATATATTCAATGAGAAGGGTCACACACAATGTAAGTGCTACTACCAGAACCATCTTCATTTCATGTTCAAAAGTCACCTGGGCATAAACACACACACACACACATACACACACACATACACACCCAAACTACAGTTCAAGAATCTCAAGTGATAGAAAACTGTGATAAAACAAATATTATTTTAATCTCAATTACTTGATCAAGATAGTGCATCACCATTAACACCTCTTATTACCAATAAGGGAAAAAGACAGCCAATTTTTCTTTCATTCATTCCTGTGAAGCAGGTAAATCCTTGAATCTAACTTATTCGCTGGCTATGATGGGCACATAATGTGGAGGACAAGGACAAACTGAAGACTACATGCCGCATTACACGGAACAGCCTTAACTCGCCTCCAGTTAACTACCTGTAGGACAGGTAAAGCAGTTAGTTTCAGAGCTTTTCATTTTTACCTTTTAGTTTTTCTAAAGCCATACATAAGCCAAACAAAACAGAGTTCAGCCTGCATGTGGAACACACACTTTGTCACTTTGTACTTACTATTAATAGTAGCTTATTAAAATTATCTGCTTATTTGTTCCTGTATACTTTGTCTGTCTTTCACATGCAAGTTTGTACCGAAGTGTCTCTCAAATGATGTAATATTCACAGCTGACTTCCTCTTCAAGCAAAAGAGTAAAAGAACTGTCTTTTGGGTCACTTTGTATGACTCCTGGAAAGCAATAATTATGTAGGTAACAAATGTTCTTACCAGAGTTGTCTATCTCAGACTAAAAAGTGTCAAATCATTAGTTTGGCCAAAATATTTTACAAACTGGACATATATGGAATTCATCCCTACTTCAGATTTCCAGACTACATAGTTTGTTGTTGCTTTTGTTTGTTTGTTTGTTTTTTAGGGAAGAGGAATGTTCTTTTTTTCTAAATTTTTTTTAATTTTATTTATTTATTTGACAGAGAGAAACACAGTCAGAGAGGGAACACAAGCAGAGAGACTGAGAGGGGGAGAAGCAGGCTTCCCGCCGAGCAGAAAGCCCGATGTGGGGCTCGATCCCGGGTCTCCAGGATCATGACCTGAGCTGAAGGCAGTCGCTTAACCAACTGAGCCACCCAGGCACCCCGGGAAGAGGAATGTTCTAATTAATTGGCCAGAGACACTAAAAAGCAAACACTGGTTTTCTTCCCCTCTACCCACCTCATCCATTCAAGCAGTTTGAACTAAGACCTGAATTCCTAAAGTAATCAAAGACAGAATCTATTACTGCACGTACAAATTAAGTTGACACAAAAAAATCTTTAAAAGCCAATGAGAAAACTAAGAATGAAAACATTCTTCCCAAAGGGAGAGGAACAAAATAAAAAAATAATGGATATATCTGGACAATGACTGGTAGACAGTAGTCTTAACTGTCTCTGAATAAAACCCAAATCAAATGGTCTCGTATGGTTTTTGTGGGTCTTTGATCTATACATGACTATTTGCTACCACATTGAGATTATTGGCCCAAATATGTAATCTGAATATCAAAATGGAAATTCCTGCTTAGATGCAAAAAAAATAAAGATAACTAACTTCCAATTACCTAAGCTCATATGGGGAAGGAAGAGGATAAAATATTAAATTAAAAAATCAATTATATTCAAAGGTATCTTTGGTCCTGTCAAATATGGAAGTTGAAAACCTACTGCAAATTCTCAAATATATGTAGAAAAATATATATATACATATATATTTATATATTTTTTAAGTAAACTCTGCACCCAACATGGAGTTTGAACTCACATGCCCAAGATCAAAAGTCACATGTTCTACCAACTAAGCCAGCCAGATGCCCTGTCAACACATTAAAAACTATTTTACATGGGGCGCCTGGGTGGCTCAGTTGGTTAAGCGACTGCCTTCGGCTCAGGTCATGATCCCGGAGACCCGGGATCGAGCCCCACATCAGGCTCCCTGCTCGGCAGGAAGCCTGCTTCTCCCTCTGTCAAATAAACAAAATCTTAAAAAAAACAAAAACAAAAACAAAAAAACAACTATTTTACAAAATTGCCTGAATAAAGAGCTCTCTATTCTCTCTGTCTATCCTGTTTCCACTCCCATTGTGTAAGAGGACTGAAATATACTTGCCAAAAAATTCAGTTCTTGCTATTATTCTTATACCCCAGGGACATTGAAATAATAACTTGCTAATTTCCTCCTCTAGGGCAGGAGAAAATGACTTATAAATTCCTATTTATGAATATAATTTGGAAAAATAAAATGCAGGCATGCCTTGTTTTACTGTACTTTGCTATACTGTGCTTTGCAGATATTGTACTTTTTACAAATTGAAGCTTTGTGGCAACCTATGTTGAGCAAGTCTATTGGTGTCATTTTTCCAACAGCATTTGTGCACTTCCTATCTGTTGTCACACTCTGGTAATTCTCACATTATTTTAAACTTTTTAAAAATAACATTTGATTTATCTGAGAGACAGAAAGTGAGTGAGTGAGAGGAGAACGCAAGCTGGAGGACAGACAGAGAGAGTGGGAGAAGCAGACTCCCTGCTGATCAAGCCCACAAGGGGCTTGATCCCAGAACGCCAGGATCATGACCTGAGCCAAAGGCAGCCATTTAACAGACTGAGTCACCCAAGAGCGCCAATTTTCAAACTTTTTCATCATTATCGTATAGGTTATGGTAATCTGTTATCAATGATCTTTGATGTTACTATTATAATTGCTTTGGGGTGTCATGAACCACAGACATTTAAGAAGGTGAACTTAATCGATAAATGTGCATTTTCTGATGGCTCCATCAACCACTGCTCTATTGTCTCTCTTCCTTGTCCTTGGGCCTTCCTATTCTCTGAGGCACAATACTGAAACTAAGCCAATTAATAATCTCATATTGACCTCTCAGTATTCATGCAAAAGGATCAAGCAAAAGTCACCCATCTCTTACTTTAAGTCAAAAGCTAAACATGGTTAAACTTAGTGGGGAAGGCATGTAGAAAGGCATGTAGAAAGCTGGGACAGGTTCAAAGCTAGGTCACTGTTAGCTAAGTTGTAAATTTAAAGAAACAGTTGTTAAAGGAAATTAAAAGTGCTATTCCAATGAAGACACAAATAATAAGAAAGTGACAGAGCCTTATTGCTGATATGAAGAAAGTTTTTAATGTTTGGATAGAAGATTAAACCAGTCACAACCTTCTCTTAAGATAAAGCCGAATCCAGAGCAAGGCCCAAACTTTCTTCAATTTTATGAAGACTGAGAGAGGTGAGAAGCTGCAGAATTAGTTTGAATCTAGCAGAACTTGGCTCATGAGGTTTAGGGAAAAGAGCCATCTCCATAATTTTAAAGTGCAAGGGGAAGCAGCAAGTACTGATGTGGAAGATGCAGCAAGTTATCCAGAAGATCTAGCTAAAATCATTAACAAAGGTGGCTACACCAACCCATACATTTTCAATATAGATGAAACACCCTTCTATTGGAAGAAGATGTCATCTAGGACTTCCATAGCTAGGGAAGAGAAGTCTATGCCTGGCTTCAATGGTTCAAGAAACAGGCTGGCTCTCTTTTTAGGGACTAATAATATAGCTGGTGATTTTAACGTGAAGCCAATGCTCATTTACCGTTCTGAAAATCCTATGGCTCTTAAAAATTACAGTAAATCTACTCTGCCTGTGTTCTCTAAATAAAACCACAAAGCCTGGATGACAGCACTTCCGTTTACAACATGGTTTACTGAACATTTTCAGCCCAATGTTGAAACTTGCTGCTCAGTAAAAAAGATTCCTTTCAAATTACTACTAACTGACAATGCACCTGGCCACCTAAGATCTCTGATGGAGATGTACAAGATTAATGTTTTCATGCCTACTAACACAACATCCAGGATGAATTCATTCTGCAGTCAAGGAATAGTTTAGACTTTCAAGTTTGTTACTTAAGAAATAAATTTGAAAAAAAAAGAAAAAGAAATACAATTTATAAAGCTGTAAATTGTAAATCACTGCTATAGACAGTGATTCCTCTGATGGATCTGGGCAAAGTAAACTGAAGACCTCTGGAAAGGATTTGCCATTCTAGAAGCCATTAAGAACATTCCTGATTCATGGAACAGGTCAAAATACCAATATTCACAGGAGTATGGAAGAGGCTGATTCCAAACCTTTTGGATGACTTTGGGGGGTTCAAGACTTCAGTGGAAGAAGTAACCACAGATGTGGTAGAAATAGAGAAAAACAGAATTAAAAATGGAGCCTGAAGATGGGACTGAATTGCTGCAATCTTATGATAAAACTTGAACAGATGAAGGGTTGATTCTTCTGGATGAGCAAAAAAAGTGGTTCCTTGAGATGAAATCTGTTACTGGTAAAGATACTGTGAAGATGATAGACACAAAGGATTTAGAATAGTACATAAACTTAGTTGATAAAACAGCAGCAGGTTTAAGAGGATTGACTCCAATTTTGAAAGAAGTTCAGCTAAGGATAAAATGCCATCAAACAGCATCACACGCTACAGAGAAACTTTAGTTTGAGGAGGCAAACTGCATTGCTGTCTCATTTTAAAAATTACCATATTCACCCCAACCACACCTTGATCAGTCAACAGCCATCAACATGTAGGCAAGACCCTCGACCACCAAAAAGATCACAATTCGCTGAAGATCAGATGACAGCATTTTTTAGCAATAAAGTATTTTTAAATTATGTACATTTTTAGAGACAATGCTATTGTACACCTAATAGATTATAGTAAAGACAACTTTTATACGCACCAGGAAACCAAAAAATTAATTTGACTTGCCTTATTGAGATATTTGTTTTACTGTGGTGATATGAAACTAAACCCACAATATCTCTGAAGTATGCCTGTATTTAACTGTGTTGAATGATAAGATTAGTAAGATAACAAAGCTAATAAGAATGGCAGAAAATTTGCTCAGATCACTTGGTACAGATGAAATAAATATCTCCGTTTTAGTTTATAGATACATTTGGGGTAAAGAAAAATCACTTTTGAGAATACGAATTGATATGCCCACAGTAAGTTGAATGAACCCATGGGCTTCTCTGTCTAAATCCCTATCAAGCACAGTAATTAGGAGGACCAAAACACAGTAATTAAGAGGACCAAAACACTAAAGATAAATCGGAAGAGGATGCTCTTTAACACAAAAAAGGTAAAAATTTTTTAAAAAGAGGTCTATTATTGCATTTCCATTAACAACCGAGTATCTCTTCTTTCTTTAGGTAAGTAGCCATCTACTATGCCAAAATAAATACCACTGAATTCTTGGAATCTCTATGCCAACAATTATAATAAGGACTTCAATCAACACTAGTTTAAAATTTAATTTTCTCTATGGTTTATGTATGAATGTATCAGATGAATAAAGTTATGTATTATTTAAAGTACCTCTAAGTACAATCACTTACTGTTGATCCTAATCAATATAGTAAACTATTTTCAATACAAAATTTATTTTATCCAGAAATAAACTACTTTTAAAAGTACATTAATTTTTCAGTTTTTAGCTTTTATGATCCTTACATACACAAAGGTGCACTATTTCCATTTAGTTAACCTATGACATTAAATTTCTTCCACATGTACATACTTACACCTCAGAAAATCTATTTTAGTTTTTTCTACACTAACTTTTCAAACTGTCATATTATCAAAATAGAAATATCAAGAGCAACGATATCGAAGATATTTAACATTTTAGATGCAATTTATTTATAAAATCAACTGGCACAAAAACTGAAAGGATGAATATGCAAAAACTAAAAAAAGAAAACTTACTTAGTATTACAGAAGCAATTTTTTCCCTAAACAACTTCTAGATATGTGAAGCACAATGAAAAGCTCTGATATGCACCATAATCAATACCTTACCACTCAAATATTTCAGTGGCCAGACAAAAATTTTTTGACCCAACACTAAACACTGAAAGATGGAAATTAGAAAAAATTATAAGGAAAATCATTTGAAAAGTTGTATCTAATTTAAAGCACCTTAAATTCTGAAAAACTGTAACCTACGTTTATCTTTGTTAAGCACTTCCCTTTAAAATACTGAAGATTTATTTGCAAATTCTGAAAGCTGTACTATTTGAAAACACCACTAGGTGACAACCTTGCTTCACAAAGTGAAATATCATCACACCACTAAGGAAAGGTAAGCCTCCAAGGATGTACTCAACTAGCTTTAAAATAAGGGATTTGACACTTACGGGATTTTAAGGGGTAGGAGAGATAGCAAAGAAAATAAAATACACTATTACAATTTTAAAATTTGTATTTGCTATAAAGATCACAAACTCATTTAGGAAGCATTTTAGAGATATCTCCTCATAAGAACAAAAATTCAGTATCAAAAGATAATTTTCTCTTGTATTATCTCCTATATGCATCCTTTGGAAATACTGACTTGTAAAAAGTACACGTAAATTATTAGAGAATAAGGCTTTTAAGCTATGGAGTAGTCATAAAGAGTATATCCAACATTATTTCAATAGTTGTTTTTCTCTGACATCAAATACACATGACAAATTTAAGATAATAACCATAAGAAGATAGGTGATAATAAATTACAAACTATTTTTATAACCCATTTCCAAATATTAAAATATTTTCCCTATACATAAACCAACCTCTGATGATATTAACCCTGGAATGCTTATTTGGTATTAAAAAATTTTACCAAAAAAAAATTTGTTACCAGCTAAGCACAAAGAAGAATGGCAATGGGAACCTATCCATGCTATTATTCATTTTTGCTAACCAAGCCTTCACATAAATTTTAAAGTTTAAAATGAAGCCTGGATGTTATAATTTATATCCTTCCTCTAATTCAACATTTTCATACTTTAATTCAGAAACAGAGCTGAGGTTATTTTCTAGTAACTCATCTTTTAAAATGCAAGAGTATTTGATATTTCTGTCATTTTTTTCTCAGCACAAAGGTGAGAACTATAAAACCATACACCAGGTGGAAAGTCTCACTTCAGGCCCAATGCCCTGTGCACTGACTACCACAATAGAGACTCAGTATCTGCAGAGTCTATGCCAAGGGTCTCCCAGGATTAATCACCAGACACTGCATATTCAGGTTTATTTAAGAAATGCAATTTAAAAATAGAAGATATCATGGCATAAATTAGAAGGCATTTTTATGAAAAGCTTGGAGAGATTGTCATGTGATCTGTACTATTTAGGAAGGCAGAATGAGATGCTCATCTCAGCATCACCCTTGAATACATGTGGAATCCTGGGCAATTTAATCTTTCTGCATGTCTATTTACTTTCCTAAGGGAAAAAAATGGAGATCATAGTGAAAATAATGATCTACAGAGTTATATTCAAGAATAAATGAGAGAGCAATGAAAAACCTAGCATGTGCTTGGTATAAAGTAGATGCTAAATAAATACTCATTTTCTTTCTTCTTAAACACTGTACCCTTGGTGTTCTGAAAAATATTTTCAAAACATGATACTCAAAGATGTCTTCTGGGTTCTTAGAAGAAAGAAAAAGAATAATAACTGCCAAACAACAAAGGGAATTTCCTCAAAGGCTACGACTAACAGTCATAGTTCAGGAAGTCTGAACTATGTATTTCTAACGTATTACTGACAAGGAGTTCATTGAGAATAGAGGATAAGTGTCAGCAAGATGGAAGGAATTTCATTATTTAATTTGTGGATATCTTCCAATTTTGCATACAGATAGATATAGTTTGTAACAGTAAGAAAATAAGTCATTTCATGAGACTGTGCAACTATTTCTCCCCAAAACAGAACTTCCAATTCAAAATACACTGCCATCATTTTTGCCCAACCTGCCATTTACATCAAAATGTAAAACAATGTCAAGAAATAGCTGATGAGGGGCACCTGGGAGGCTCAGTGGGGGGCCTGGGTGGCTCAGTCCTTAAGGGTCTGCCTTCAGCTCAGGTCATGATCCCGGAGTTTCATGCAGGGTCATGGAGCCCTACAACCGGCTGCCTGCTCCGTGGGAAGCCTGTTTCTCCCTCTCTCACTCCCCCTGCTTGTGTTCCCTCTCTAGCTGTGTTCTCTCTGTCAGATAAATAAATAAAATCTTTAAAAAAAAAAAAAAAGAAAGAAAGAACTGGTGAGTAATACTCTTAAAATTCTTTAGCACAGAATTACAGTTGTAATAACTAATTTTAAAATTAGCGTTCTATAATTTACTTATAATTTATTTAAACTAAAGCCATTTATTTAAAACTTTAAAAATAAAAATCTACTTCAAAAAAATC
This sequence comes from Spilogale gracilis, assembly GCA_004023965.1. NCBI lineage: Eukaryota > Metazoa > Chordata > Mammalia > Carnivora > Mephitidae > Spilogale > Spilogale gracilis. The sequence continues at coordinate 36,777 of PITA01008554.1, read as the reverse complement.
TATTTCAATGATCATAAGCAATTATAGCAAATATCTACTTTTTTGTAGTATATGTAATCATATATTTTACCATGTCATAGTATAACAATCCTCCATAAATTAAAATTAAATAAAAATGAAAGAGGCTTAAAATAAAAAAAGAAGTCACTTAAATATGCCACCAAATCAAGTAAATATTAAACAAATGACTTGTTTGCCAAAACATTGCTGCATATATATAGATATATATATTCCACTGATACATATCTTACTCCGTAAGATCTTTATTAATCAATAAATATGAATTTTCATTTCTTTAAAATGTATCTTATATACAAAATGTTTTGTGTTGATAACATTTTTGAAACTGAAATGCTGCAAATAAAAAGTTTTAATATTTAGCTTAGAAGATATCATTTAACTATATCCCCATATCTCTTTATAGTGTGCTGAATGGTGATGCTCAAATGTCCTAATCTCTGGAACCTGTAAATATGTTACTTTATTTGGAAAAATGGTCCTTATAGATATACTTAATGATTGATGAAATGATTATCCAAGTAGGCCCTAAATCCAGTAACCAGTAACATAAAATCCTTACAGAAGAAAAGCAGGGCAGGGTTGAGGGTGTGTGTGGGGGAGGGGGATGGGTGTGCTGGTTCTGAGACAGAAACACAAAGGGAAGAAAAATGGAGAAGAGAAGGCCATAAGAAGATGAAGGCAGATATGGAGGGATGAGGTCTCAACCAAGGATTTCCAACAAGCTCCAGAAGCAGGAGAGAGTCAAGTAACTGATCTGCCCTGCAGAACTGCAAAAGCAGGTATCTCTGTTGTTTTAAGCCACCCAGTTTGTGATCATTTGTTTTAGTGGCCACAGCAAACTAATGTCCCTATTATGAATTTAAGTAATTATTTGGGAAGTATTGATTTAATTCAGTAAGAATAACTTTTTGAAAAATAATCCTTTAGATTAGAATCTACACAGAAGTACATTTTCTATTAAATGCCTTGATTCATTAACTATTCCTGAATAAATTCCTTCTGTGAACTTGGTTTTTTTTAATCTATTAATAAAAAAATACAAAGTGCAGAAGGTATAATAAAAAGCTGAAAGTAGCCCTTCCCCAACTTTCCTTCTAAAAAATAAACAGTACTAACAATTTTAGACCTTGTATATCCTTGTAATATACCTACACATAAATTGGAGTGGTATTTAGAAAAAAATATGTTTGCTTATAAAAATTAATCATTTTACATAAAAGATCTTACAGTAAATCTTTTCATTTAAGAAAAGATTATTTCAAACACATGATTTCCCCATCTCATCCTTTTCAATAGATGCAAAGTATTCCCTTCCACATAGAGGCTATACCAAAATTTAACTATTCAAGTTGTTTCTAATTTTATATTAATAATAATTCCGAGTATATTTGTAGATATACAACAGAGGACAAATATTAATATTTTTATAAGAGATATTTCTAAAAGTGGTGCTGCTCTGGGTTAGAACAGAGAAAAAGAACTTAAAAATTTTAAATTGTGAAAATATTTTATTTTGTGCTTTGGGAAATAATTAAATGTTTTAATAAAAAATGATGTTTATAAATAATTCCTAATTTTAAGAAATCTTAATGAACAAATATCCCTAAAGAGTTTTACAATTTACAAAGCACTCTCAATGACTGAGTAAGAATTTAAGTAAATGACATGATCCCTCCCTACCCTCTCTCCGAGTCGTATGTGTTAAAGTTTACATACTTAACTCCTGGGATTCCCATACCTATTAGAGTATGTGATGTGTGTTGTTAACACCATTTAAAAAGATAGGAATCAATATAAGTTCTTTAACGTGCCAGTTCTGGGTATGATGGAGTAAGAACCTATTGGATATATGATGACACCCGCTGCCCCCTGCAGAAAATACCCAAAAAGCTAGAAAAAATACAAAAATCAACTCTAGCTATTGAGAAGTGAGCAGAAAATACTAGAGTGGAATGCAAGTTACTTATGGTCTCTGATACTTCAAAGTATAGGACAGAGTGTAATCCAAATGGCAGACCAGCAGCAGGTGTGCACAAGGACATACTGATAATCTTTACACTCTGGGGAACAGAAAAAGAAAGTAAAGAAACTAGGACTGCTGAAGAGTGAGGGGAGGAGAGGAATCTGGTAACGAAAAGACCCAAAGAGGGGATCTACAGACTCTGTCTTCCCACCTCTCTGATGACCTCAGAATGACCCACATGCAGAACACTCACAGAAATCCAAAGACAGGGGCGCCTGGGTGGCTCAGTTGGTTAAGCGACAGGTCATGATTCCCGAGACCCGGGATGGAGCCCCACATCGGGCTCCCCGCTCAACGGGAAGCCTGCTTCTCCCTCTCTCACTCCCCCTGCATGTGTTCCCTCTCTAGCTGTATTTCTGTCTGTCAAATAAATAAATAAAATCTTAAAAAAAAAAAGAAAAGAAATCCAAAAGATCTGAACAGAGAATGGAATTGCTGCACAAATTAAGACTCTGAAGTTCATGCCAGTGAAAAAAGGTGCCATCTACAACTTAGGAAACGGAGAAAAGCAACAGAACCAAAATCTCTACCACTTAACAACTCGTAATACCAAGAATACAATCCAAAATTACCCAACAGACAAAGAACTGAAAAATGAAACACATTCTCTAGAAAAAAGAAAATCAAATTTGGTCTAAGATGAACCAGATGGTGGAACTAAAACAAAAGAATATTAAAATAAATGTAACTACTCTCAATTAAGAAAAAAATGCCTTCAATACATTAAATCTCAGCAGAGAGATGATGTTTCAGCTGAGAGAGAAAAACAATTAAAAAATCAAGTGAAGAATGAAAAACTAGTTCTGAAATAAAACAAAGTTAAGAGCAGGAAGAACATAGTGGAAAGAGTAAATGAATCGTAAGAGATGTTGCAACGTTTCCGTATTTTATATAAAGTAGCACATTATTGGGGCGCATGGGTGGCTCAGTGGTTAAGCCTCTGCCTTTAGCTCAGGTCATGATTCCGGAGTCCCAGAATCAAGCCCTGTGTTAGGCTGTCTGCTTGGTGGGAAGCCTGCTTCTCCCTCTCTCACTCCTGCTGCTTGTGTTTCCTCTCTGGCTGTGTTTTTCTCTGCCAAATGAATAAAATCTTTTCTTTAAAAAAAAAAAAAAAAGGCAGTATGTTATTAACAGTAAATGCAAGATGAAAAGTTAAGGATAGTATGTAATACAACCCTTAAGAAAACCACCATAAAAATAATGCAAAAGAGAAATGATAGCATACGTCTACACAAAAATGTATACATGAATGTTCAAAGCATCATTATTTATAATTGCAATAATTATAAGTAACCCAAAAGTCCATCAACTGGTGAATGGACTTTCTTAAAACTGTAATATATTTATACCACAATAAAAGAAACAAAATAAAAACATACACAATGGTGTTTAAAAACATTATGCCAAGTGAAAGAAGGCAACATACAGAAGACCACAGACAGTGTGTGATTCCATGCAGAAAAAATTTTAGAAAAAGCAAAACTATCTGACAGAAAGTGGATCAGAGTTTGCCTGGGTTTGGGATAAGGAAGGACATCAAATACAAAGGAGCTGGAAGGTGAGAAATCCATTTACACCAAATCCATCAAACTGTACTTTTAAAACTGGTGAATTTAATTGTATGTAAATAATACCTTAGTAAATGAAGAGAGGAATCAGAATTTCAGAGAAGTTTTCTAATTTACAATGATACATAAAAAGTGGCAATAATGGATAAAACAAAAGCCTTTGAATCCTTAGTCCAGAGCTGCCTTATAGCATTTTTATTGAAAATGATTATGAATACATTCAAAATATAAAACTTAATCAACAAGATATGAGCCTAATATTAAATACAATTCAAAAGAAGTCAATGATCTATATGTTAAATACATAACCACACTAAAATAAAAAGCTAATCCACTAAACATTAAATTAAACATAAAAACTCTAAATAAATCTTGAACTCTAGTAGGTTTCTTTTTCCACAGTGGTATAGACATAGCAACTCTGAAACTACTTTGAGCAAATGAGTAAATATACTGATGATGTTAAAAATCAGGGTTCTCACTGTTGGGGAAGGGAGATACAAATATGGTAGAAGACTAGAAATAAACATCTGGTGTTGAACTAAAAATAGTAGTTTCAGGATAAACTCGTGATTTTACATTTATGTATCAACTTATCCATTCTCATGTGTGTGGAATGTCCAGAAACAGCACTGCCTTATGTAATAGTTTTATTTTCATTAATCTCATCATGAAAGAATATTTGATATGACTTTCAATTTTAAAAGGGCAATAACACATTTGAAAAATAATATATGGCATATAAAACTCAACTCTTACAGATTACTAAAATCTGAACATTTCTAAACAGAAGGCCTTCACTATCTTCCAGTAAAAACATTTTCCCACTTTAAAGATGTAAAGTAAAAAAATTTTTTTTAAAAAGATATGTCAATAAAGATGACATTTAATCAAATAGTCACAAATAACTAAATATATGCATTTCTATGAAACGTATGTTAATAATAATCCTAAAATGAATAAAAGTCAAAAAGTCAGATTGGCAAGAGGTCAGGTTATTTGGGGAAATATTATATTAAAGACATGCCTATAAAAAAACTGTATGTTGACAAAACTGTATTTCATGAATCTATTTTTTAACTTCCACAATTTAGTAAATATGAAACCCATATCTTGACAATACATTCATCCTGCAGGTAATGTTAAAGACTCAGGCTTTATCTGTCAAAAAAAATCAGATTCACTGCTAATGGATATAGACACAACTATAGTTTCTAGCGTGTGTAACAGCACTCATATATCAATTAGGTTACAGGAATTAGATTACAAGGAATTTGGCCTTTTATACGACCAAAAACATTAACAAAGTTGTTGTTGTTGTTATTGTTGTTTTAAGTTTCCTTAATGTTAATTCAGGCTCATGAATTATTTTCTCCTTCCTTCAGCAAAATTTTTATTTGGGACTTATTTGGTAGTATAAGTAATACAAAGTAAAAAGTTGAGACCAATCTTCAAGAAGTCTATGGTCCAGTGAATTGGCAGACATGAAAGTGAAAAGCTATAATGAATAGAAACAAAAAATTCTAATGTACCCTGTATGAATAAGATGAATTGGGCAGTTAAGTCTGCATGGAAAGATCAGGGTAGGTTCTGAGGAGGAAGCGGTAAAATGGGCTGAGATTAGAAACAACACAACCAGGTGTGCCTGGGTGGCTCAGTTGGTTAAGCGACTGCCTTTGGCTCAGGTCATAATCCCAGAGACCCGGGATTGAGTCCCACATCGGGCTCCCTGCTCAGCGGGAAGCCTGCTTCTCCCTCTCTCACTCCCCCTGCTTGTGTTCCCTCTCTGTGTTTCTCTCTGTCAAAATAAATAAAATCTTAAAAAAAAAAAAAAAAACCACAACCATCACTCATTTTTTTGTGAATGATAAAACTTGCATGAGTGCAAAAATCTCAGAGTTGTGAAACAGATAGGCAAACTGTGTAGTCAAAAGTATTTTCTATATCTAAACTGTAGCATCAATAATACATTCCACAACTGCAATGTTAAACTGGTATACAGCATCATAAAGTAATTGATAAGTAAAAAAGGTATTGTTCGTCAATTTTATACCTTTCTTAATTAACAGTTTTCTTATTTTTACAAATATAAAATTTCTTACATCATTTGCCTTAAAAGTATTTCATTCATACTTGAGGCATGCTAATACAATTCTAAGGCAGATGATTATTCTTTTACAAAATCTAGTAGATCACCATTTGCCAAACAACCAATCTCTGGATCCGTCTGGCTACTTACTATATTGCCCTTTAAGAAGGTCACAAGATAAGCTAACATATTAAATGCTCTGAAGAGTCCTATAATCAACAACCTGTTTATTTTCTTTTTTAAAAAAATTGTATTTATTTATTTGACAGAGAGATAGCAAGGGAGAGAGTACAAGAAGGGGGGAGTGGCAGGCAGAGAGATAGGGAGAAGCTTCCTGATGGCCTGATGCAGGGTTCAATCCCAGGATCCCGGGATCATGACCTGAGCTGAAAGCAGACATTTAACTGACTGAGCCACCCAGGTACCCCATTCCTTTCCATTTTTTTTTAAATACAGAGTTAATTAGACAAGGGAACCTAACTTTGCCATTTAACATCCTCAGAACATATTTTATATTAACATATTAGTATAACGATTTAACACTATTTGTAAGTAAGCTTAAAAGTCTCAACATAATAATGTGTAATTTTGCTATATCACAAATTTCAAACCCATCTGCTGAGTGGCTGCTTAATAGGAATGAGTCACAGAAGAATTCTGCCAACCACTAGGTATCCACATCTCAGGGGAGCTCTTTAGTAACCTGCAGTGGTATTCACAAGGAATCAGGTCATATCCTTCACCAGTATCAGAGGAAAACTGTAATCCTTGTACACATGAAGAATATATTGTAAGCACCATGGCTATTTCCTTACACTGTAAGATGAAAATATTAAGTAACATGGCGTAAAAATTAGGCCACATGCAAAATTAAATTCAGGATGCCTTACATTAATATATGCAATAGCACCTAACACTTTTCACTATGTGCTAGACATTATTCTAAGTGCTCTGTTTATATAAACTTATTTAACCCTACAACAACTCTATGAGGTATATACAAGTATTACACACCTTATAGATGAGGAACCTCAATATGAAGAGCTTAATTAAACTTGCTCATGGACACACAGTTTACAAAAGGCAGAGCTAGCATTCTAACCCCAGGAGTCTGATCCCAGTCTATGCTCTGAGTAAATACACTTAAATCCAGAGTAAAAAAAATGCTCAAAATCCACAATCTGGCTTCAGCACTAACTCACTGTGTGACCTGTGCTGTGCCTCAGAACAGTGATATATAAAAAAAGAAAACTGGAAGAGATAATATTTAATGTCCCCTCTGAGTCTGAGCCATTAAAGATTTCTAAAGTCCTATGAGGCCTTTTCTAGCTTCCAACAACTTTCCAGGCTTGTTGATCCTTTTCCTTTGTTTCTTCAACCATTTTCCTGAAAGCACCTCATCATGCCACCATAAAACTTGAATTTTAACAGCCAGGATAACATTCTAAGAAGCAAACCAGACTGGGACAGAAGCAATATTGAAGGTTGAGACACTGATTAGAAATCTACTACATCAGTCCAAATCAGAGATGAAGATGGTCTAGAACAGGACAATGACAAGGAGGGTATAGATAAGCAAGAGGCAAGGGGCATTTAGAGATCAAATTCTATACCACCTGGTGACTCGGGGAAATGAGGGAGAATGAGGGTGGATGGTGAGAGTTAAGAGAAAGTTTTTGGAGAAAGATGATGAGTTCAGTTTGGGGCAGGTGTGATTTGATGTATCTGCAAGACGGCCCAGTGGACATGCCTTGCAGGCAGCAGACATTCAAAAGAGGTGCCTGAACTGGAGATAAACAGAGGAGTAAGAAGAGGGGTGAAATGGTACAGGAGAAAAATGGCTGACATTATCTTACCCACCATCCTCCATACTCAAATTCTGGCAACCAGGTTGCAATAAAATGAACACAAAAACAAGAAAAGAAAGGAAGAGAGAGCAGAGAAAAAAAAAAAGAAGAGAAGAGAAACACATACATGTAGGGTTTTTCTTTAAGAAGCCAAATGGTTTCTTTGGGAAGAACCAAGATGGCAAGTTAAGGACACTGGGTACCACAAAACAAACAAGCTCACCTCACTGTAGCATTTACCGGTCCTAAAGTGAGTTATTAAGTAATCTACTCGGTCACTCCAAAGCAAAGCCTTTTTGTCTAAGAATCCCTCCCTGGTATACAGACTTTTTCTCCTGGCTCATTTTAATCTGTGAACTAATAAGCAAATGCCAAGGAAAATTGGGGAAAAGGCTATAACATGAAAGAGAGACCAAGAACAAACAGGAAAAAAAAAAAAAGGCACTAGAGGAAACAGAAATAATTCCAAAGGGAAAAAGACCTCTGATTACTTCCCTCTGAGTAAAAAGATCAAAGAAATACAGAGCACCATAATAAAAATATTAAAGCATTCATTAAAGAAGACTCCGTAAAAGAACAACAGTATATTATGAAAAAATGTTAAAGAAAAGGGGGTTCCTAGAAATTAAAAGTATATACCCAAATTAAAAGCCCAATAGTAAGTTTGGAAAAAGTTAAGGAACTCTCAGGAAGAAAAACAAAAGAATACAAGATGAGAGAAAAAAGTAAAAGAACTACTGAATCGTACACTTTGAAACGGTTAATTTTATGTTAGGTAAATCTTATCTCAATTTTTTTTTTTTTTAAAGTAGGAATAACTGACTAATATAAGTTAAAATCCAAGGTTAACTCTTTCAAGTGTCAGGCGTGAGTGGTTCCTGGGGCTACAGATTATCATTTTGAAAAGCTGATAGTTTCAAAGGAAAAAACAGGATAAAACTATAGATCCATGATGCAGAGCACTCAAAGGAAAAAACACAAAATGGAAAAATTTATCAAGAGAACTTGTTTTAAAATCATGATTTTAGGGGCGCCTGGGTGGCTCAGTTGGTTAAGCGACTGCCTTCAGCTCAGGTCATGATCCCGGAGTCCCGGGTTCGAGCCCCACATCGGGCTCCCTGCTCGGCGGGAAGCCTGCTTCTCCCTCTCTCACTCCCCCTGCTTGTGTTCCTTCTCTAGCTGTGTTTCTCTCTGTCAATAAATAAATAAAATCTTTAAAAATAAATAAATAAATAAATGAAAATAAATAAATAAAATCATGATTTTAGAAGTTAAAATTTTAAATTTATTTCCTACAACCCAGCAATTCCAACTCTAGGTAAGTAATCTTGATAAAATCTGCAAAGCAAGTACAAAGAGATGCATATAAGGATGCTTCACAACACTATTTATAATAAACATGGAAATTAAAAATAATCTAAATTGTCAATCTGTATGGGAATGAATATATAAAATGTGATATGCAATATATTCACACAGTTACTACTACTTAGCACTTAAAAATAAACTATACTGATTCACTTAAGAAATACATATTGAGGGACGCCTGGGTGGCTCAGTTGGTTAGGCAGCTGCCTTCGGCTCAGGTCATGATCCTGGAGACCCGGGATCGAGTCCCACATCGGGCTTCCTGCTCAGCGGGAAGCCTGCTTCTCCCTCTCTCACTCCCCCTGCTTGTGTTCCCTCTCTGGCTGTGTTTCTCTCTGTCAAATAAATAAAAAAATTCTTTAAAAAAAAAAAAAAAAAAGAAATACATATTGAGTGCTAGCTACATATCAGATATTGACCTAGGTGCTGGTTATTCCACAATGAACAAGACAAACTCTTTGCCTCCAGGGAGCTTACAAAGAGATCTACATGTACCAGCACAGACAGAGGATAGAGAGTAAGTTGTGAAGTATTAACTATATAAATTTTTAAATTATTGACTAAGCAATCCTACATATTACTTATGTACACAGAGGTAAATGTATTCTTCCATGATCTTAGAGAATACATGCAAAAATTATAGTAGGGCTGCTTCTGAAAAAGCAAAGAAAGAGAACTGAATGCAGATTAAAGGGTACTTCCATCTGAAATTTCTGCTTTTTATTAGGAAAAAAGTCAATTTACCAACTAATAATAGTCAATTCTAGGTATATCCAACATGAGTATTTATTTTATTACCCTCTCTGCTTTATTTACTGCCAAAAAGTAAGAGAACCTAAAGAAATAATCCAGAGGGTCCTACATCCAGTTAATAAAGGTTCTAAAAAGAGTATAGAGGAAATTGCAAGGAAAAAATATAAGAGAATTTCCCAAAGCTAAATATATAAATGACAGTGAAAGAACTCAGTAAAAATAAAAAGTTCCCAATACAATAAATGGAGAGAAATACCCCGATACTTAACTGTGAATTTTTAGGATACCAGAAATATAAAAAGAGTTCTCTAAAAAACATAGCAAATAAGAAAGAAGAAGGAAAAAGGAACAGAGATAAAAATAATGCTGGTACCAGGCTTTTTTGATTAATGCCCTCAAAATTATGAAAAAAAAAAATGCTTTCCAGGGATAATTCTACAACTATCCAAAACATCCCCTAGGTGTGAGGGCAAAATAATATTCTTAGGAACACCTAAGAAAAGTTACTTTTATCCATCCATTCACAGGAAATTAAACTACATTAAAGGATGCAAACTAACAAGGAAATGGAATAAACTAAAAAGGAAAATGGAACAAGGAAATGAATCCAACACCAGAAAATGATAAATTGTAATCTCAAAAGAGAGATGCACAGAACTTAGAAATAAAAATAAAATCACTTCAGATTAGAAAAAGGGAACAATTCAGAAGGGAGTTGCCCAGTGGGAAAAAAGCCAAAGCGGAAAGCATTCCACACATGTGGTAATTTTTTTTCCTCAATCTTACATATTAACATTTTGGGTTGGATGATACTTTATTTTAAGGAACTGCTTTGTGCAGTACAGGATGTTTAACAGCGTTCTAGGCTCTACACATAGATGCCAGTGGCGCTCCCCAAGTTGTGACAGCCAAAAAATGTCTCAGACGTTACCAAATATCCTGGGGCAGGGATGGGTGTTGGGAAAATGCCATTAACTGAGAACCACTATCTTAAAAAAACTGGAAAATAAATAAAAGCAAGCAATGCAAAAAAAACAAAAACAAAAATGGCAATTAGATATTTCAGGAAGTACTAGAAGCTGTATAAGAAAGAATAAAATGAGAGCTATTTACATGATTCTCTATACAGAAAATTTAAAGCCATCATAATAGAAATAAATTTCAATGTGGCTACACTGTCAGTCAGTAGGAGATAGGGAAGACTTCATTACAGTTACATGACAAAATGTACATATCATCTACCTTGACATTGAGAAAATAAAGATAAGTAAGAAGTGGGGCAAGTAAAAGGCTTCTAAAAATAATAATATATTTATTAGGGACAGCAGATAAGTAGTCAGACAGGCTAAATATCCATGTATCCCATGAGTCAACAGATAATAAAATTAAAACTTAAAAAGTCAAGACAGCTTGACAAAGGCATACTCTTTTGAAAGAGAAAAATAACCATTAGAAACATTTAAGAGTTAGAGTAGGATGGGGAGAGGAAGAGAGAGATGGACAAGCAGAAATTACTCTTGTTTTTTTCAAAGATTTTATTTATTCATATGAGAGACAGAGGGCACAAGTCGGGGGAGGGGCAGAGGAAAGAGGGACAAGCAGACTCCCTGCTAAGTGAGGAGCCTGACATGGGGCTTGATCCCAGGACCCTGAGATCCCAGGGCCTGACATGGGGCTTGATCCCAGGACCCTGAGCCAAAATCAGATGTTTAAATCAAATGAACCACCCAGGCATTCCAGCAACTACTGTTTTTCATTGTAAGTCCTTCAGTATCTCCTTTGCTTTTTTTAGCTATAAACATATATTAATTTGATAGAAATTTCAATTTTTTAAAAAATCAATTAGTATCTTTTACAAGAAATATTTACATAAATAAAAATAGAACAGTACCATCAGCCATTCATTCACTGAAATTTCACTGTAATCTAATTTATAATCACTATAAAACAGCCACTGACTCAATTTATTCAACAAATATTTAATAAATATCTACTACAAATTTTGAATTAGTGGAGTAATAATAAGTTAAATAAAAGCCAGGTTTGACCATACGTGCAATGGAGAGATATTCTTGAAACGGGCAGAGTCCTGATTAAAAGTTCTGCCTTGGGGTGCCTGGGTGGCTCAGTTGGTTAAGGTACTGCCTTCGGCTCAGGTCATTATCCCGGAGACCCAGAATCAGCCCCACGTCAGGCTCCCTGCTCGGCGGGAAGCCTGCTTCCTCCTCTCTCAGTCCCCCTGCTTGTGTTCCCTCTCTGTCAAATAAATAAAATCTTAAAAAAAAAAAAAAAAAAAAGTTCTGCCTTGAGGCACCTGAGTGATTCAATCAGTTAAAGTATCTGCCTTTGGATCAGGTCACAATCCCAGGGTCCTGGGATCAAGCCAAATCCGGCTCCCCGCTTAATAGTGAGCCTCTTTTTCCTCTGGTTCTCCCTCTCCCTCTGCCTGCCGCTTCCCCTGCTTGTGCTCTCTCTCTCTCTGTCCAATAAAGAAATAAAATATTTTTTAAAAGTATAAAGAAAATAAAATCTGCCATAGGTAGATTAGTCTTAAGTATAAAAAAAAATTTTTTTTTAAGATTTTATTTATTAGGGCACCTGGATGGTTCAGAGTTTAAGCCTCTGCCTTCGGCTCAGGTCATGATCTCAGGGTCCTCGGATTGAGGCCCCCATCAGGCTCTCTGCTCAGCAGGGAGCCTGCTTCCTCCTCTCTCTCTGCCTGCCTCTCTGCCTATTTGTGATCTTTCTCTCTATGCAGAGAGAGAGAGACAGAGATAATGACAGACATAGCAAGAGAGCATGAGAGAGCATGAGCAGGAAGGAGAAGAAGCAGGCGCCCCATCGAGCAGGGAGCCTGATGAGGGGCTCCATCTCAGGACCCTGGGATCATGACCTGAGTCAAAGGCAGATGCTTAAATGACTGAGCCACCCAGGTGCCCCTGAAAAGTGCAAGTAAATTCTATCACGGAAGTTTAAGTGGAAAGTAATAAGAAAGTGTGTGTAGAATATGATGGTAATTGCCAGAACAAGCAGAAGGAAAGCTAGGGTGCAAATAAAGATGATGATGATGAAGATGTTGATAAAATCATAATGACAGGGGCACCTGAGTGGCTCAGTTGGTTAAGCAACTGCCTTCGGCTCAGCTCATGATCCAGGATCGAGCCCCGCATTGGGCTCCCTGCTCAGCAGGAAGCCTGCTTCTCCCTATGCCACTCCCCCTGCTTGTGTTCCCTCTCTAGCTGTGTTTCTCTGTGTCAAATAAATAAAATCTTTAAAAAAAAAATCATAATGGTAAATACTATACCTTTAAATGCCAGATATCATGCTAATTATTTGATATGTGCCATTTGTCATAACCCCCATATTATTTTATCTCCGTTTTATAAATAAGAAAATTCAGATTAATTAACCTAGAAGTTATACAGTTAGTAAACAGTGGAATGATATTTGAGAGAAATGGCAAACTTAGTAAAAAGTGACTGGAGGAAGTACTAACCACTATTCTATTAACCTGCCTTAGGAGCAATGTAAGTTTTGATTTATGATTCAGTAATTATACACCACTTCATACCATGCAGGGTTTGAGACAGAAGAAAATAAAACAGAGAGGTAAGTGAAAGCAGAAGAAAACTGAAGGGAAATTTAAAACTCCATAACTATACTTACAGACACAAGAAAAAAAAAATCACAGGGCTCTTCAATGTTTTTTGTAAAAGGTATAAGAGACTCTAGTTATCTAAGGCTGCTTGTAAGTGGGTCAACATTTCCCACGGGGGAAAAAAAGGAAGAAAAAAGGCTTAGTGGGTCTGTACTTTGTTAAAATAAAACAAATAAAAAGTTTATTTTACATTATATTTAATAAAATGTAGTTTATAATGGCAAATATGGACTCATTGAGAGATCCTCCTCTACTTTAATCCCATGCAATTAGTATTTTACCAGTTAGAAAAGCTTAGTACCTTCTGGCAACCTAAAAATTTTTCTGCCCTTTTCCACTTTCCAGTCATTTATAAAAATATCAAACAAACACAACTTGTGCTGGCCCCTACTCCTAGAAGATTGCACTTTACATTTTTATCTTTCTCTGACTGAACAAGTAGCCATTCATTACTATTTGTTACATATCTGAAATGGTTAGCTTTTCATTTTTATAATTAAAATAAACTAAAATTATTTGTATTGGAATCCTAGATCTCAAAAATTAATATCAAAGCCTAATTTTTATGTTGCATAAAATAACTCAAAGAAAAACATTATTCATAACTACTAATCTATATTTTAATTAAATAGCCCACTACATACACAGTATTATCAACAGTTTTAGATAATGTCAATGTAACATGCATTAAATCCATATATATATATTAAATCCATATATATGTGTGTGTGTGTGTGTGTGTGTGTAACATTTATATATATGTAACATTTGTTATAGGAGAAACAAATACAAATAATTAGCACCCCAGAGAAAGAATGTGCCTTTCTAACCATTTTAAAATTCAAATTAACATCTGAAAAAATAAGATAGCCAGAGCAGACTAAAAATTGCAAAGTGGAAATCTAAAGAACAAAAACATTGCACTAAAAACAAATGGAAGTGCAATTGCTTTAAATAACCAGGAATTACCCTCAACCTCATTATGGCCAGGTAGAACACAGCCATACCTTCCCATGGGTAAAACAAAGGGGTTGGACCACGTAGTCTCCAACTCAGCATTTCCATGTCACAATTTCAAGGTACAGTCAAAAGAACCTTTCTTTGCTCGGTGATATTCTAGGGCAATGAGCTACATTTTGTTATTTCAAATTAAGAGTCCACATAGTTAATATACCACCTCAAGTGTATAAAACTTGTAATATTGGGGCACCTGGGTGGTAAAGTCAGTTAAGCACTGGAATCTCGGTTTCGGCTCAGGTCACAATGTCAGAGTCTTGAGATCTAGCCTCGCATCTGGCTCTGCACTCAGCACAGAGCCTGCCTGGGACTTTCTCTCCCTCTCCCTCTGCCCCTCCTTCCCACAGATGTGCTCTCTCTCTAAAATAAATGTGTTTAGAAAAAAAAAAAAAACTTGTAATATTGAAGGAAATTATAAGGACAATTTAAAAATAAAGAGAAGAATGATTCATTGGTTATTAATTCCACATTTCTCTCATTATGAAGAGAGAAAGTTCTATAAAATCAGAAATATCAGGAATAGAAACAGTTCCACAAAACAGCAAGAAACCATTACCCTCAACCATTCAAAACAAACTAAGAAAACTACAAATTATTGCTTTGTAAACCCACTAGAGAACTGAGGCCACAAAGAAACCATTATGAATTAAACTCTAGAAAATGACTAGTCCTTCATAGGTGAGAAGAGAGCCACAGTGATTCCATCCCTGGTGAAGTAAGAATTTAATAGACTTTGAATAAGAAGAAATCAGCCAGACATTCAACAAACTTCACAGCCACATATAGTCTGGCCTCACATATTAGAATCCCAAGGACTTCCAGCCACAAGCAAGTCTGTAACTACGTGCCATCTCACAGGGGTCTTCACCAAGTGCTCGGGTATTGTGGGCCAAAAGCTGGAATGCCTGTGGAGCGGGTGGGGGGACAGGGAGAGAAAGAGGGAGGGAGACAGAAGATTTACTCTGGACTTTTAGCTACAGAAGAGTGATTCCAGGGCAGGGAATCTGAGAGGTACCCTCTGAACACATCAGGCTTTCTGCTACAAATGACTATGGGCAGGGCAGGAGAAGAAAGAACTTCTCATCTCCCCCGGCCACTTTCCCCACTCTTGAATCTCCAGGTACTCTAAGTTTTCAAGTCTAGGAGTAAGGCAGGGGATGAAAGTAACCATTCCAAGGCACTCCAAGCTTTAACAGAGGAAAGACGCAACAGGGCCGAAACAGGCATAAAAAGCAAAATATGAATCATGAGTCTGACAAGTTAGACAGCAAAAGAAACAAAACAAAGAGAAACAGAACTCCCGCAGTTTTAAAGCTGGCAGCTTAGCTATGAAGCAAGAGTAGATCCTTGGAATTTGCCATTGTTTGATTCCAGGTTATTAAAGAGAAAGTTGTGATGCTATCCTCACAGCATCTGAATCACTGGCGTTCTGCTGCAAACTAAAACTGGAGAAAATCAAACAAAAAAGGTCACAATAACCACCAAGCTGATTAACTCACCCCACCTCACTCCTATGACTCCAGATTTAGAAGGGCATGAAAATGTGTGTCACTTATTTCATTCTCTACAGTTATTTCATACAAAAACAATGCAATAAAATATTACCTGGCATACAATAAAGCAAAAGTAGATGTAACAATCAAAAGACAAAACAGAAACAGAAGTGAGTCAAATGTCAAAACCAGTAGACACTTGAAAGTAGCTATGTTGTAAGTAAAAAGACATGGAAGAACTGAACAATAAGCAGGAAGAGATACGGAATTTCAAAGAATATATAAACTATAAAAAATAGAAATGTTAAAATGAAAAATAATGGATCAGAAATAAAGAATTCAGTAAATGAGCTTTATAGCAGACACAAAAGAGTAAAGGATTAGTGAACTTGAACATAGGTAAAAAGGAAGTAGCTAAGTTAAAAAAAAAAAAAGTGAAAAATGAACAGAATGGAAAATCCAAGAAAACAAGTCTAACATGGTATGTCAGTAAAGTTCTAAAAAGAAATAAGAAAAAATGAGGGGCACCTGGGTGACTCAGTTGGTTGAGTGACTGCCTTCAGCTCGAGTCATGATCCCGGAGACCGAGGATCAAGCCCCACATCGGGCTCCCTGCTCGGCGGGAAGCCTGTTTCTCCCTCTCTCACTCCCCCTGCCTGTGTTCCCTCTCTGGCTGTTTCTCTCTGTAAAATAAATAAAATCTTAAAAAAGAAAAAAGAAAAAATGAGGTAGAAAACTCATAAAAAGATAATGTCTACATAATTTTCAAAATTGATCAAAGATACCAAACCAAAGATGCAATAGCTCAACAAATCTCACAGTGACTAACTGCAAGAAAACCACAGCAAGGGGGTACCTGGGTGGCTCAATTGTTAAGCATCTGCCTTTGGCTCAGGTCATGAACCCTGAGTCCTGGAATCAAGCCCCAGCTCCCTGCTTGGTGGGAAGCCTGCTTCTCCCTCTCACTCCCCCTGCTTGTGTTCTCTCTCTAGCCGTGTTTCTCTCTGTCAAAGAAATAAATAAAATCCAGAAAGAAAGAAAGAAAGAAAGAAAGAAAGAAAGAAAGAAAGAAAGAAAGAAAGAAAGAAAGAAAGAAAGAAAGACTTCAGCAAGGCACACCACAGACTGATAATAAAAAAATTGTTAAAAAAAATTTTAATAGCAGTGTGAGAATAAAGATATTATACACTGAGAAAAAACATAAGAATTTCCACTAATTTTTCTTCAGAAACAATTCATTCCAGAAGAAAATAAAGTCACATCTTAGAGCACTTGGGTGGCTCAGTTGGTTAAGTATCTGACTCTTGATTTAGGCTCAGCTCATGATCTCAGGGTAGTGAGATTGAGTCCTACATCAGACTCTGTGCTGGGCATGGAGCCTGCCTGAGACTCTCTCTCTCTCTCTCTCTCTCTCTCTCTCTCTCTCTCTTTCCCTCCACACATGAAAAAAAAAATTAAAAAAGAAAATAAGGTCACATATTAAAAAAAAAAAAACATGAAGGAGGCAACCTATAAATCTATACCCAGAAAAAATATCCTTTAAAAAGCAAATGAAAAAAAGAGATTCCTAGATAAAAGCTGAGAGAATTCATCACTAGCAGACACACAATACAAGAAATGCTAACACAAATTATTCGTCATAAGCAAATAATACAAGATGAAACCACAGGAAAGAAGTAAAAGCATCTGAAATGGTAAATACACAGGTAAATACAGAATATCTTTTAAACTACCTTTGTGGAATGCCTGAGTGGCTCAATCAGTTAGGTGTCTGCCTTCAGCTCAGGTCATAATCCCAGAGTCCTAGGATCAAGCCCTGTGTCAGGCTCTCATGTCAGTGGAGAGCCAGCTTCTCCCTCTGCCTACTGCTCCCCCTGCTTGTGCTCTCTCTCTCTCTCACGCTCACCCTATCTTAAGTAAATAACTTTAAAAGAGAGAGAGAAAACTACTTTTGCATATAAATGCAAATTTCTTTAAGACTACAGATTGTTTAGGGGCGCCTGGGTGGCTCAGTTGGTTGGGCAACTGCCTTTGGCTCAGGTCATGATCCTGGAGACCCGGAATCGAGTCCCACATCAGGCTCCCTGCTCGGCAGGAAGCCTGCTTCTCCCTCTCACTCCCCCTGCTTGTGTTCCCTCTCTGGCTGTGTTTCTTTCTGTAAAATAAATAAAATCTTTAAAAAAGAAAAAAAAAAGACGACAGATTGTTTAAAGTGAAATAATAAAATTATTATGAAAAATCAGAAGGACAATGAGCAGGCGGGGATAAAGTTGTACTGTAGAATTCTTACATTGCTCATGAAGTATTATTTGAAGGTAGATTGTGATAATGTAAAGATTCCTATTGTAATCTCTCCAGAAGGGCAGCCATTTTTGACATGATGCTAAGGTATAATGAAAGTCAATAAAGGAGACAAAGCGGTATACTAAAAAATACATGCTACACCAAAAAGAAGGTAGAAAAAAAGGGGAACAATTTACAACTGGGATAAAGAGAAAACAAATAATAAACTGGGACACTAAAATAAGCCACATTAATAATTATATTAAATAATGAGG
The DNA here is from genome assembly GCA_004023965.1 of Spilogale gracilis. NCBI lineage: Eukaryota > Metazoa > Chordata > Mammalia > Carnivora > Mephitidae > Spilogale > Spilogale gracilis. The sequence continues at coordinate 18,382 of PITA01008554.1, read as the reverse complement.
GGCGCCTGGGTGGCTCAGCTGGTTAAGCGACTGCCTTCGGCTCAGGCCATGATCCCGGAAACCTGGGATCGAGCCCCACATTGGGCTCCCTGCTCAACAGGAAGCCTGCTTCTCCTTCTCTCACTCCCCCTGCTTATGTTCCCTCTCTGGCTGTGTTTCTCTCTGTCAAATAAATAAAATTAAAAATAATAATAATGAACTAACTCCAGACTTTCAATTACTAAAAGCAGGAAGTGGGGGAAAAGAATTGAAAGAAGTCCCTTGAGATGCTCGTGTTGTTCAGCGACCAGAGGCTGAAGGCTCCCAGGAGAATGAGGAGAAAGCATCTGAAGGCAATCCAGGCCTTCACTACAGGTTGAGGAGAGGGAGCAAGGTCAGACTGTCCTCTGCAATAGTTGTATCAATTTGCATTCACAACAGCAACGTAGGAGAGTGCCTGTCTCATCACAACCTTGCCAACAAAATGTGCCATATATTTTAAAATTTTTGCCATCCAATGGGTATTCTAGGATATCCCAGTGTCACTTTAATTTGCATGTCTCTATAAGTGTGAACAATTTTTCATATGTTTGAGAACTGTTTTTCTTTTTTTATGTGTGAACTGCCCTTCCCACATTTTCTTCTACTACATATATGATTTCAAGTAAACTGTAATCAATTTGGAGTTTATTCTGTGTACTATAATTTTATCATTCTCCAAATGGCCACCAAGTTGTCCAAGTAACATGCTTTCAAAAGTGAGTCTTCACTGTACTGCTTTGAGATATTGCCTATGCCAGGAATCTGCTTTTCAGCCCCAAATTCACATTTTGTCACCTGAACTGTGAAAATGAATCTGAGCCCTTTAAATATTTTTTCTTGGCCAGCTGGCACCATGGTAAGCTTTGTCAGCAGAGGGCACTGGGGACTGCAAGATAAAAGGGTTTTGCCTGATGGTTCAAATGTGCTTGTAGGACAGGCTCGTACAGTGCCGCATGGCCAGCACCATCTCTCAGGTGGTTGCATACTGGAGTGACTCCAGAAGATTTCTCCTGTGTGAACAGCTTTTCCATACATCTTAAAGGTAAATTTCCACAAATTCCAGAGAAGTGATTTTCAGCAAGTTCTGCCAGTGCAGGACCACAGCAACTCCAGTCCCATTGTCTTCTTCAACGTGGTCTGAATCTCAACCCTAAGGATAGGGGAAGTTCTTCCTCCCAAGGGGGTTAATAGCTGTTCTTTATGCTATTCCTAGATTCTCTGGAATTCTCTTCTTACTAGTAAGTCTTCCTTACTCCAATATCCAATATCCAAAAATTTTTATATTAAATTTTCCCTGTTCAAATTACTGTGTGGGTTTCTCTCTCCTTATTGGAGCCAGGCTGATATATTACCTTTGCCACATACCAAGTTTCCATTTGTACTTGAGTCTAATTCTAGACTTTCTGCTCAATTTACTAGTCTGCTTTTCTATTCATGCAACAGCACCACAGTGCAATAACGTTTGATAGGACTATTCTCCCTACTCCTGTATAGTTTTCTCAAGTGTTTTCCTGGATATTCTAACCTATTTTTTAAATGTAAATTTTAGTGTGAACTTGCCTAATTCTATAAAGTAACTTCTTGGTATTTTCACTGTCATTTTATTGAATTTATAAACTAACTTAGAGATAGCCAACACCCCTATAAGTTGAGTTGTTCCATCTAAGAACAAGGACGTCTTTCCAATTTTACTTTTTGTGTCTTTAATGAGCATTTTAAATTTTTCTTCATACAGCTTTTGTACATTTAAACTTAGTCCTACATAATCTTCTTTGTTTCTATGGTAAGCATGTGCTATCATTTTTTCTATTTATAATTGGTGTGCATGAAGGAATGGATTTTCATATGATAATATTATATCCTGCTACTTCTCTAAATTATTTTATTATTGAATTTAGTTTTATCATTGATTCTCTGGGGTTTCCAGGTATATTATATCTGCAGATTGAGACAGTTTTACAACTTCTTTACCCTATATCTTGTGTAATACACTAATATCTCTGTACAATGTTGAATAGTTAGGAGTAGCGGACATCTTTGCTTTGTTGATGATTTTGTGTGTTTCTCCATTAAGTAAGATAGGGACTTTAAGACTAAATTATATAATATTTTATCAAGTTAAAGAAGTATGCCTTCATTCCTATTTTTTGAGTGTTTTTATCACTAGTGGATGCTGAATTTTCTCAAAGGTTTTCAAAGTCAGCATCAATGGAGATAATATGATTTTTTTCCTTAGATTTCTTAATACAGTCTATGATACTAATATATTTCTTAATATTTAACAAAACATGTATATTTCTTTCTTAATATGGTACTGAATTCTGTCTGCTATTACTGGTTAGAAATTTTGCACCAATATTAATGAGCTGCATTTGTCTATAGTTTTCCTTCTTCGTGCTGTTTATATGGTTTAAGTTTCACTATTACACTTCCTTCATAAAAGGAAATTAGGAAGTTTTCTGTCCTTTTTTCTGGAATCATTTACAAAACATTTAGGATTATATTTTATGTGAAGGTTTGGTAGAATTCCCCTGCAAAAGCACTTGAGCTTGAATGCTTTTGGGGTTATTCCTTGATAATTTCTCTGGGGCTTCTATGTTCTGTTCTAACAGTTGACTTTAGTAATTTGTATTTCCCTAGAAAATTACTTATTTCCTATAGGTTTTCAAAAGTATTCACAAAGTGGCCTCATGATATTTTTTATTTATTTGGTTTCAATTGTTATTTCCCCTTGTTATTTCTTTAATATGCACTTATAAAATCAACTTCATTAATTATATTGTTAGATCTTCTATCTCCTTACTTGTCCACTTGATCTACTTAGTAATAAAAGCAGTGTAGAAAAGTCCATTATTTATATGCTTCTATCTATGTGCCCCTACATCTCCTGTAGGTTTTGTTTCAGGAAGGTAGTTGCTACGTTATTTGATGCATAAATATTTATAAATGTATTATCTAAATGTCAAGGATAGGTTTTAGCATTAACTTTCTTTGTCACATTTAAAGCTTTTGGACTTGAATTCTACCATATCTGATATCAAGATCACTATCCCTATTCTCATACTGTTACCATTTCTCTGGTCCTTTTGTCCAATTAATACTTTTGTCCATCCTTTTACTGTTAGCCATTGTGACTCATTTTACTTTAAAGTACCTTTCTTGTAAATAGCATACAGTTGGGATTTGTTACATGAGCCAATCAAAAAAATTCAGTGACTAAAGCCCATTTACATTGATTGTTATAACTGATATACTGGATTTCAATTTTATCATAATATTCTATAAACTGTATATTTTGTTATTCTTAGCATGTTTCTTTGTCTATAAGATGTGTATTCTTTGCTATTTTGTTTAAATTTTTTTTGTTTTTACAAAGCTCGTATTTTTGCTTTAGTAGTACCTTTGTACTTTTACCTTTCTGAATTCCTTCCAGTCCAGTTCCCTCCAGTCCAGTTTCCTCATTTAACTTTTTAACATCTGGCTTATCAAGTGCTTTTGGTATTCTGTAAAACCTATTGCCTATTTTCCTCTTTCCTTCTCCCCTCTCCTCCTGCTTCTAGTTTCATCATTTCTTTTTTTTTTTTAACTTATTTATTTATTTATTTGACAGAAAGAACACAAGAGAGGGAACACAAGCAGGGGGGATGAGAGAAGGAGAAGCAGGCCTCCCGCCAAGCAGGGAGCCCGATGCGGGGCTCAATCCCAGGTCTCTGGGATCATGACCTGAGCCGAAGGCAGTTGCTCAACCAACTGAGCCACCCAGGTGCCCCTAGTTTCATCATTTCTAATGGTGTCACAGTATATAACATTTTTATATTAGTTTTTCATTGTCATCCCCATCTTTCTTTCAGTCTTACACATATATTTATGTATGTTTTTAAATATTCACCATTAAACCTTTTCATGAAAAGTCCCAAACATTATTTGGTTAGATGAAACTCATCTTCAAGATTTCTCAAATGGCATGAGGAGGACAGAATTCCTTAAGTTACGATATACTGAAAACTGTTTTTATATGGCTTTAATATTTAAAAGACACCTTCAAGTGAACATAGAACATTTTCCAGAAGCGATTACATGTTAGGCCACAAAGCAAGTCTCAATAAACTCAAAAAGACTTTTGTTTTGTTCCTCTCTCCGGACCACACTGGTATGAAACTAGAAATCATCCACAAGAAAAAAATCTGGAAAGAACACAAATGCATGGAGGCTAAATACATGCTACTAAACAATGAATGGGTCAACCAAGGAATCAAACAGGAAATGAAAAAATACACAGAGACAAATGAAAATGAAAACACAATGGTCCAAAACTTTGAGATGCAGCAAAAGCTGTTCTAAGAGAGAAGGTTACAGCAATACAGGCAAAAGCAGGCAAAAGACTGAAATAGGTATTTCATAAAGTAATATAAACAAATGGCCAATAAGCACATGAAAAAGGACTCAATATCTTAATGACTTTAGTCATTGAGAATATACACATTAAAAACAGAATGAGATACCACTTCAAATCAGCATGAATGGCTAAAATTAAAAGGACTGAAAATATTGAATTTTGGTGAGAAAGTAGAGAATCCAGATGTCCCACACGTTGGAGTGTAAAACGTCACATCTGTGGAAATAAAGTGGCTATTTCTTATAAACATAAATCAGTCCTACGATCCACCAAATCCGCTCAATATTTACTGAAGAGAAATGAAAACATGGGCCCAGAAAAATACTTATCCAAGATGTTCACAGTCTTATTCCTAATAACCAGACACAAAAAAAATTAAAAATGGCTATCAACAGGAAAATGACTAAACAAATTATAGCATAGTTAACATGTAATACTACGCAACAATAAAAAAAGAATGAACTACTGACACAGGCAAGAACATGAAAAAATCTCAAAAATATGTCAAGCTTCTAAGAAGTCAGACAAAAATAATTCCATTTTTATGATGTCCAATTGCAGGAAAATTAATTCATGATGACAAATGTCAGAAAAAGATGACCTGGAGGGAACAGGCCAGTGGAAGGGACAAAGCATGAGAAAACTTTCTTGGCTGACAGACATGTTTTGTATTTTGTTTGGAATGGTAGTTCCATTAAGTGCATACAACTAGTGGACCTGGGCGGCTCAGTTGTTAAAGCATCTGCCTTCAGCTCAGGTCATGATCCCAGAGTCCCAGGTTTGAGCCCCACATCAGTCTCCCTGCTCCGCGGGAGGCCTGCTTCTCCCTCTCTCACTCCCCCTGCTTGTGTTCCCTCTCTAGCTGTGTTTCTGTCAAATAAATAAATAAATAAAATCTTTTTGTAAAAAAGTGCACATAACTATGAAAACCTAGTGCATTATTAAGACCTACACATTGTAAGGCATGTTAATTACAATGTAATTAAAAATAGAAAATCACATCACCTTCTTTATTCAGTAAACACTTGAGCCCCTGGTCCTAGGAATTCAAAGATAAAAAAGAACATGGTTAGGGGAACCTGGGTGGCTCAGAGGGCTAAAGCCTCTGCCTTCAGCTCAGGTCATGATCTCAGGGTCCTGGGATCCAGGCCTGCATAGGGCTCTCTGCTCAAGAGGGAGCCTGCTTTCTTCTCTCTCTCTCTCTCTCTCTGCCTGCCTCTCTGCCTACTTGTGATCTCTCTGTCTGTCAAATAAATAAATAAAATCTTTTTTTTTTTTTAAAAAAAAAGAACATGGTTATGGTTATTGACTTCAAGTAAGTTCAGTTCCAGTGAAGCTTAGCTGACTTGCAGAGACATATGAATAATTATAGCACAATGGCCTAGAGATAAAATGTTATAGGAACTCAAAGAAAGGATATCTTCTTCCTGTTAAAGAAGACTTCCTATAAAAGATGATGGCTATGTTTTAAAATGAAAGGCAGGGCACCTGGGTGGCCCAGTCGGTTAAGAGACCAACTCTTAATTTCAGCTGAGATCATGATCTGTGGGTCCCGTGATTGAGACTCTTGGCATAGACACTGGCATGGGGCTTACCACTTAGCAGGAAATCTGCTTCTGTCACTCTACCTCTTCCTCTGCTCCTCCCCTCCCCCACGCTTGCAAGCTCGTGCTCTCTCTAAAATAAATAAGTCTTAAAATAGGATAAAATAAAAGGCAAGAATCAAATAACTTAAATGGAGAAAAGCATTACAGACAGAAAGAGCAAGATGAGAAATGATACAATAGTCAGATCCAATATACTGCATATATGAGAGACCAATAACCAGGCTGATTTTGGAGCACCAACTACAAAGAGGAAGAAGCAAAAAAGGAAGCCAGAGACAAAAAAGAAGACATAGAAATCTTTGTAAGGAAGACAGACTTCATCCCGTGGGAGACAATAAATCTAAAGGTTAAACAACAATTCTGATTACTTATTCTAACAGCCCTAGAAAAGACAGATTTGGGAGAGGAAGAAGACCAGTCGGCAGACTCCTAATGTCTTCCCAAGAATGAATGAAGGCCTTTAGTGGGAAAATATTTAGACGGTAAAACTGGCAGGACTGACTCTTACTTTAAATATAAGAGAATGGTAAGAGGCAAAATTGACTCTTAGGTGACTGGTGAGATGAATGTACCACCAACTAAGTCAGAATATAAAGAGAAAAATATTGGAGACCCGGGAAGAGAAGCACAGTTAAAAGCATGTAAGCCTGAGGTGCCTCTGTGATACTTAGTTCAAATTATCTATCACGTGTTTCATATACAAGCACACATTTTGAAATATAGGCTTTAGCCAGATACAGGAATCATCAGCATGCAAAAATCGGTTTAAACATGGTATCAAATGAGATTCATCAGTTAAAGAATGAGAAAGTGAAAGTGAAACAAAAATAAAACTTCGGTAGTACCAACAGGGAAAGTAAGAAAAGGCAGGAAGGGTGGGATAAGAATACTATAAAAATACAGCAAATGAATAATAAGAAAAGGATAAAGAGAACAAAAATTCTGCAGTGTTCCAGGAGAGAAGGAACAGTGAATTTCAAGAAATATCCTCAGATACAGCAAAGAAGTCAGTAAGGAAAGGCTTGAAATGTACTTCACCAACAGGTCATTGATAACTTCAGCAGAGCATTTCAGTAGTGTGGAAGAAGCACAAGTCAGACTGCAGCAAACAGCAAAGGTAACACTAGGTGAAAAAGCAGAAAATAATACAAAGACTGGTGATAGAATTCTATGTATGTGCCACATATGTGATAAAGTCATACATGTGTTCAACATTAAAGCAGCAACTTTCGAAAGAAGGAAAAATACCAGAAAAGGCATTTATAAAATATTTTCTTAAAAAGGAAACTCAGATCTCAGAGAAAAATGTCTTGCTTAATAAATATTTACTTATTAAATGAAGATTTTAAATATAGCTTCATTCACACACTGGTTTGGAAATAGCACTAAAATAAGAAGGGAATCAGTAGTTGATCCTATCAGCTTAGTCATGAGAAAGGTGAGAACAAATATTCCCACCGGCAGTAATCACTGCTTTTGCATCAGTATGTTCTCAAAACTTCATTAGTTAAAAATAAAATAAAATTCCTGCTCCTCTTCAGAAATCTAGATCTAAGAACATTATGAGGTCTTCCTTTTCTTTCTTTAAAAATCTTTACACTTCAAAATACCTTTTTAAGGTGTTTTTATACAAATATAAATGCAAATATAAATTATATATATTATTTTAAAAATAAATTTTCCAAAGGGTATTTTAGTTTTGAGGCATCCAATAAACTTACGAAAAAAGCAAAAACATTGAAAAACCACCAGCACTAATACTAATAGAACAAACAGTATTAACTGATTTTTAAATTGTGGGGGAAGAAAGAAATAAGGGCACTGACAGCAAACCAGAATTCTCTATTTTTCCAATTTCTCCTAAGAAAAAACTTCACTGATGAAGTTTTTATCTCTAAAGTTTTTATCTCTAAATACTGTTTTTCTTTAAGTTGTCCCTGCTTGAATATTGATCTCTCAACCCATCCTGGAAATAGAAGCCAGAGTGATCTTTGTAAACTCAGCAAATCTGATCTTTTCATGGCCCTGATTTAAAACTCTAAATGGATCTCTGGACCAGGGTGGTGTTTGGGGAATCCACCAAGTCATCAATACAAAGTCTGGCCATTTGAAAAAAGAGTAACTCAATTTGCATACATCTTACAATTTGATGTGTAAAGTCATGATTTTTAAAGAAAAACTAATACACTCTTCAAAACTATTATACTCTTTAAGTATGTGGATAAGCTATCAAGACTGCAGTGGTCTATTTAATTTAGCTAAAATTCAGGGCCTGGTTTTCTCAGTAATGTCATTGCCTGTTATTGGTTACAACATTTGTTAAATGGCATGCTTGCTTGTTATCACTATATTAGTTATACCCAGTATATACCACAGTGGGTAGGTGAAATGTAAAAGTTCTGATGAAACATTCTATAATGAGAATAATGACAAAAATGGAAACTGTAAAATAGAACCCCAGTGAATATGAATCTCTATATGGTGGGAATGGCAACTCTACTTTGAGGACTCATATCCAAAAGGGAAAAATATGAATGAATATAAGAATGGATACTGAAAAACTGGATTTTATTAGACCCTTTGTGCCTAGTCGACTACCCTGAACACTGTTAAAGAAAAAAACCTCACCTACAGGGACGGCGCAGTGGCTCAGTTGGTCACGCATCTGCCTTTGGCTCAGGGCATAATCCCAAGGTCCTGGGATCTAGTCTCACGTTGGGCTCCCTGCTCAGCAGAAGTCCGCTTCTCTCTCTGCCTGCTGTTCCCCCTGCTTGCGCTCAACCTGTCTCTCTCGATCTAATAAATAAAAATCTTTTAAAAAAAAACCCAAAAACAAAAACTTCACCTACAATTTTTGTCAAATTAAGGCATTAATTTTTTTTTTCATGAATTCAATTTCTAATCTAAAACAGCTTATTACTGGGGTGCCTGGGTGGTTCAGTCGGTTAAGCATCTGACTTCAGCTCAGGTCATGATTCCAGGGTCCTGGGATAGAGCCTTCATGGGGCTCCCCACTCCACGGGGAGCCTGCCTCTCCCTCTTCCTTTGCCTGTCACTCCCCTTGCTTGTGCTCTCTCTCTTCCTCTAAAATAAATAAAATCTTTAAAAATAAATCAATACAAAAAACCTATTACAAATAATATAGATTAATTAAGTATAACTTGTAGGGGATGGTGCATGATCTGCCCTTCCCTCCATGCCCAAGCCACCAGAAATTCTGGTGGAGGGACCTGTGAATGTGAATGAAAGCCCAGAGGGGCTTTCCTTACCTAGAATCTGGAAAGCCACATACCCTGTGGGTCAGGGCAATATGTCCTTGGTGTGCTTATTCAAGACATAGTTCCATTTAATCCTTCTCCTGGTAATCATATCTCTGTATCTCTTATCTGTATTTCTTGATCACTGTGCCTCAATGGTCTCAACTTCTATGAGTTTAAGCAATCACTCTGTACCCTGCAGTAACAATACCAATCCTGTCTCTAGGGTGGGTGCAAAAGCAGTTAAAGATTTAACTGCACCACCCAACTTCCTCACTTGGGAATAATAAAAGACTGGGACCCTTGACAGTTGAGGAAGACTGAGAGAGAGAGAGAGAGAGACTGGAAGAGAAGAGAGAAGAGACAAAGCCATGAGACTGAGAGTCTGAGAGACGGAGATAGAGAGACAGAAACAGACACAGAGAGAAAGACAGAGAGCCTGCACAGAGAGAGGAAAAGGCAAGAGAAAGTAAAAGACAGAGAGACTGAGAGAGACAGCAACAGAGAGAGAAACAGAGAAGCAGAGAGAGCAAGAGAGACAGAACCAACTGTTTGCCTAAAGCTAGATTGATGTGACTAAAAAGCTTTAAATAAAGAACCCTGAAGACACAGTTTTCAGGAGAGGAGATCCCCACGCCACTCTTTGAGTCGGGTCTCCTCATTTTATCGTCGACTCCGTCACCACCTTCGGGGAACCCTGACGGACTGTTGCCAGGGCTGGCTCCTGGCAATAACTGGCTACCAAATATGTTTTGTTACGTAAAAACAAACTTCTATATTTTACTCAGGAATGATACATTTTAACAGGTTTTTTAACCTCACATCCGTTTCCTCCCCTAAAGCAGTACTGATTTGATAAAAAAAACTATCTGTAATCTAGGTTTTCTACAAAATCCAAAAGTTGTCCAGGTATGATAGAAATTCTCAATTGAAAGCAATGAAGGATCTGCCCTAGGACATAATGGAAAAGTTCTATTTAAATCAGTAGACCATTTCAAAAACACCTGACAATTCTGTATTTGATAGAAAGCCCTACTGCAAGTAGTGGCACATTCCTCTCAAATAGTTAGGATTTACCAATCTGTGAGGTAGCACCACTCTCACCAGTCATTACAAATAAGGATATAAACAAGGATTGTGGTTGTTCTAAAAAGTCATTTTTGACAAATATTGGAAAAACAGCATGCACTACTTATTCCAACTTCTTCTAAGTAATGATGAACTAATAAATCTACTTCACTAATTAGGACAGAGGCTAATAAACTTTTTCTGTAAAGAGGCGGATAGCAAAAATTATAGGTTTATTGCAGGCCACAGGATGTCTGTCATAACCACTCAACTCTGCCCGAAGCACAAATGCATGGTATAGCTGTGTATGAATAAAACTTTATTAACAAAAGCATGAAATCAAACTGGGCCATAATTTGCCAACTCCTTACTCAGGATAAAGCTATATAATCTGTTTTCTTTAAAAACTAGACTCAATAGATGTCTCTCTTTAAAAAATGTATTTAATCTTTAAAAAATTATACTGTTCCATAAATTTACATATTACACAACTGGCTTTTTTTTTTAAGGACATCCCATTACTCCTTAAATGAAATCCTTATTTTTTTTTTTAAATATTTTATTTATTTGACAGAGAGAAACACAGCCAGAGAGGGGACACAAGCAGGGGGAGGGGAGGGAGAGAGGGAGAAGCAGGCTTCTCGCCAAGCAGGAGCCTGATGTGGGACTCGATCCCGGGTCTCTGGGATCACGACCTGAGCCGAAGGCAGTCGCTTAACCAACTGAGCCACCCAGGCGCCCCTGAAATCCTTATTTATAAAATTAAAAGGCAAATATTTAAGAACAATGCAACATTTTAACAATATTAAATTACCTGCCTTCAGCTTCTGAGACTTACTGAATTCACATCTAAAATAAAAAATTGAATATTGACAGTTCTCTCTCAAATGTCTTTCTATTCTTCATGTACAAGTGAAATAATATTACGTGAAATATCCTAGCTATCTATATCACTTATCTTTAATTTGAAGCACCAACATTTATAAGATCACCAAATGGTAAGACATACTTCATGAGATTCAAAACCCGTAAGATATAAGGATTTTGTCTTTATCAAGGTAATCCTTTAAGAGACTATGTAAGATATTCTAAAATAAAGAACAACTTTTTAAAAAAATAACACAATTTCAGGGTGTCTGGGTGGCTCAGTGGGTTAAAGCCTCTGCCTTCAGCTCAGGTCATTATCTCAGGGTCCTGAGATCGAGGCCCACATCGCGCTCTCTGCTCAACAGGGAGCCTGCTTCCTCCTCTCTCTGCCTACTTGTGATCTCTCTCTCTGTCAAATAAGTAAATAAAATCTTTTTAAAAAATAACACAATTTCAGAAATCATGCAAATTACATGAATTTACTTATTGGCAGCAGTAAATTATGAGAGTCCAGGCTTAACATACAATAGAAAGGATACAAATATTTACTGGGCACTCAGCATATGACAAGCAGTGTTCCAAATACTTTGTATGTATAAATACACATTAATCCTTTTAAGTTTACTATGGGTTAGGTGCTATAATTGGCACCACATAACAAATGAACAAACTGAGGCAGCAGGATGTTAATTAATATACTCAAGGCTATAGTTAATCAGTGGCAGAACCAGGACTGACTCTAGCTCAAGAGAGTTGGACTTCAGAGCCCATGCTTTAGCCATGAACTATACTGCTTCTCAAGAGGAAGGAGTATTTGTGTGGTCAACCATACTTCAATTGAACCTTAAAATTAAAAAAATAATAAATAGACATAAATTTAACTGAAAATCAAGGATACATGTGGTATTTTCGCAAGTATTTTCTTTTTCTCAGTAATCGCTCATGATAACCTAGTTTTGTGATATAATTCTAATTAATTAATTCTAATTAATAATTTCAATATAAATTAACTATTCAAAATTATGTAATTTATTAACCTCAGTTCCAAACACAAATCAATTCCGGCTCGCAAGCCTTCCACACACTTCCTGCTGACTTCTTAGTTCATGTGCACTGGGTATTTAGGCAAAAAAGAAAAAAAACTGGTGCTGCGGGGCAAAATGAAGCAAGTCCTAACAGCAACAAGCAAGCTGAATATAACAAAAACATTCAGTCAAATAGCCTATTTTTCCACTTTGAAAATACATGTCTTATATACAGAGAAATCTATAATCATACATTTTTAAATATACTTTTGCTTGAGGCAGTATAACATTACTAGTAATGATAAACAATTCAATTTACACATGAAAGTTATTGTGATAAGGTAAAACATTTTAAAAGACCACCAACAGTCCAATTCAATTTTATTTTCCATGAAAACATGTTTAGGCAGGAGTCATTCAAGTAATGTTAGCCTATATGACATTGGCACAGATAAATCTCATAACACCAATTGTAAACTAATATTAGTTCATATTAATTCATAACTAAAAGTTTGAGAAAGCTACAAAATATAGTGGAAAGATACTACCTAACAAACATGGCCATTCTTTAATGTGTCATACTAGATATCAACAACATGATTAAACCAAGAAGACTTGCAATCCCCTTTTATACGCAAACATAATACATACATACTTACTACTTATTAAGTGATATACAATTAGGGAAAGAGGGCTCTGCACACTAAAAACTCTTTTACAAATATAAGACTAGCACTAAAAATAATATTAAAATTTTAAGTAGAATAAGTAAATTAAATTAAAAGTATAAAATTAAAAAAAAAACAATGCCTCATTCATTCATACCAAATTCACACAACTTTACCATAATTCGAATAGTATCAGTAAGTGAAAAATTCAAAATGTGTTCAGGTAGAAGAGAACTACTTCAAGTGTGGTCCATGGATCCGTGCCAGTCTTCAAACTCTTTGGTACTGCTTCATGATAAAATAAGTACAGAAACTGAAGGGAGGAGCATTTAGAATCTCTTACGGCAATTTGACATGCTACAAAATTTTATACTTTACAAAAGCACTGATATGTGAAAAACTGCAAAATTTTTAAACTGGCAAGAATTTGAGAATCACTGAGCTAGACCACATTTCCCAGAATCCCTTTCACATAGGTGAAAATCAGTTCTTGGAAGCCAAGGAAGTGATGTGTCTCACCTTTCCCATTAAGGACCTGACTCTATGGCTCTGAGCTGCCCTTTACTTTCCTGCCAGCTTAAACTCAGATGTGGCAGCTACTTGGCTGGAAACAATGACATGGAAACAATGACAATACCCTAAGTGGTGCTTCTCAAATGTTAATGTACAAACTCACTAGGAGAATCCTGTTAAAACACAGATACTGATTTAATAGCACTGTTGTAGAGACTGAGATTCTACATTGCTAACAAGCTACCAGGTAATGCTAATGATGCTGATCTTAGGACCATACTTGGAGTAGCAGGGTGTTTTGACCACAAAACAGTAAGATGGAAGGAACCTGGGTATCTAAATGGCAGCACAAGGCAGAATCCCCATCACTGTATGTTGTTTTGTGATGGGGAGGGGCGGAAGGCTATGGTTTTTAGAGCTTTGTAATGTGGGGTCTTTGTACACCAGCCTAGATTTCAACCTAACTAATATAGAGCAGTTCTATAAATACTATAAGGGTGTACCTCAAGCCAGTTTTGCTTTTTAATTAAAATAATGTCACTATAAATGCTTTTCACATAAGTAGAAATTGATAGAGGGCCCTACTGCCCTTTTTTTGTTCATAATTTATTTTTTCAGTGTTTCAAGATGCATTGTTTATGCCCCACACCTAGTGCTCCATGCAATTCGTGCCCTCAGTACCTACCAACAGGCTCACCCATCCCCCCACCCTCCTCCCTTCCAAAACCCGCAGTTTGTTTCTCAGAGCCCAAAGCCTCTCATGCTTCATCTTCCTCTCTGATTTACCCCAGTTCATGATTTACCTTTCGTTCTCTTAATGTCCTCCATGTTACTCCTTATGCTCCACAAGGAAATGAAACCATATGGTACTTGACTTTCATGCTTGGCTTATTTCACTCAGCATAATTTCCTCCAGTCCCATCCATGTTGATACAAAAGTTGGGTATTCTTCCTTTCTGATGTAGGTGTAATATTCCACTGTATATATGGACCATATCTTCTTTATCCATTCGTCTGTTGAAGGGCATCTCAGCTCCTTCCACAGTTTGGCGATTGTGGCCATTGCTGCTATGGAACATTGGGGTACATGTGGCCCTTCTTTTCACTTCATCTGTATCTTTGGGGTAAATACCCAGTAGTGCAATTGCAGGGTTATAGGGTAGCTCTATTTTTAATTTTTTAAGGAATCTCCACACTGTTTTCCAAAGCGGCTGCACCAACTTGCATTCCCACCAGCAGTGTAAGAGGGTTGTGCTTTCTCCACATCTTCTCCAGCACCTGTTGTTTCCTGTCCTGTTAACTTTGGCCATTCTAACTGGTATAAGGTGGTATCTCAATGTGGTTTCAATTTGAATTTCCCTGATGGCTAATGATGATGAACATTTTTTCATGTGTCTGTTAGCCATTTGTATGTCTTCTATGGAGAAGTGTCTGTTCATGTCTTCCGCCCATTTTTTGATGTGATCTTTTTTTTTTGGTTGTTGAGTTTGAGGAGTTCTTTATAGATCTTGGATATCAGCCCTTTGTCTGCAGTGTCATTTGCGAATATCTTCTTCCATTTCGTGGGCTACCTCATTGTTTTGTTGACTGTTTCCTTTGCTGTGCAGAAGCTTTTTATTTTGATGAAGTCCCAAAAGTTCATTTTTGCTTTTGTTTCCTTTGCCTTTGGAGATGTGTCTTGAAAGAAACTGCTGTGGCTGATGTCAGAGAGGTTACTGCCTATGTTCTTCTCTAGGATTTTGATAGATTCCTGCCTCACGTTGAGGTCTTTCATCCATTTCGAGTTTATCTTCGTGTGTGGTGTAAGAGAATGGTCGAGTTTCATTCTTCTATATGTAGCTGTCCAATTTTCCCAGCACCATTTATTGAAGAGACTGTCTTTTTTACACTGGACACTTTTTCCTGCTTTGTCAAAGATTAGTTGACCATAGAGTTGAGGGTCCCTAACAGACTCTCCACTCTGTTCCATTGGTCTATGTATCTGTTTTTGTGCCAGGTCCTGGTGATCACAGCTTTGTAATAAAGCTTGGAATCAGGTAACATGATACCCCCAGCTTTGTTTTTCTTTTTCAATATATCCTTAGCAGTTTGGGGTCTTTTCTGGTTCCGTACACATTTTAGGATTGTTTGTTCCAGCATTTTGAAAAATGTTGGTGGAATTTTGATTGGGATGGCACTGAAAGTATGGATTGTTCTGGGTCCTTTCAAAATAATCAGACTCCAGAATGCTCACTATGATTTCTGGCATGTATCATTTAAAAATTATTACTCTGTACCCAGTAACATCTAAACCACTACCCTGCACTATCTTTTTCATGATATCGAATCAAAATTTAAGGAGTACTATGGCTGGTATCTCTGTGTAGCCAATAGCAGCAAGATGCATTTACCAACAACTTAAATGTTATTTTGGGTGGTTACTTGGCACCAGGAATGATGTAAACACAGACACAAAAATGGGCACTGAAATTTCATGGTATCAATATAGCAACCATATTTTTAATATTTGTATATAAAATACATTCATTTTTACCAGTGGTTAATTATCAAAGAAACATCCAATTAACATATGCCTAGAAAGATTTCTGCTAAGTGTACAATTGAAGAAAAAAAAGTAAAAACAAAGCAAATAACCATAACCAGAAAAAGCAGTCAAAAAATTTATCAGCAGCAATCAAAATAAAGAAGTATATCTTGATCCTGTAAAACTTCAAAATGTCCAAAGAAGAGTCTAATAGAGCCTGAGCTATAACCCTGTACCACACTCCCCAAGAAGCACAACTAAGGAAAGAGGTAAATCAACACAATCCTCGAGAAATCTCACTATTAATCACAACTTAGAGAGAAAGAAACCAAGAGATTCAGCAAGCAGCCTGGACAAAAGATCATGGTAAACCCTCAAGAGGAGAAGCCCCTACATACCAACCTGAGGCTCTCAACTCCAGGGGAAAGGCTCAATAGTATCTGCCATTCTGAGTATGGTAAATGGAGGAAGGCCACTAAGAATTCTATTTTACAGTTTGGGGACCTAACTAGCAACATAAACATGGTCTTTTTTGGTGTTCATAATTGAAAGTTAACAAAAGAACAACCTGTGCTTAGCAGGGTCCTCATGTAAAAACTCAGTGGACTCCACCCTATGCCAGCTTATTAAACTGGAAAGTGTCCCAAGTGCCTACTGCTTTGCCTCATCAAAGGCCACAGAACCAATTACAACCTCATCATCCTAATGCCTTTCTAACCGGAGATCCCAAGAGCATAAGCAATTCTGAAATATCAAAAAGAAAAGTAAAAATCAGTAAAAATTAAAAATAATTAGGACCTAGGACAAACTTATACTAAAAACAAACTTCTGAAAATAACTTTTATTAACATTGTTTTGAGAGAGAACATCTCAAACCCCTACAGAAAGAGTTGGTTGTCCCGTGTAAAGAAATGTTATCAACATATCTGTAAGTGTATGTGTTTGTGTTCTCTTAGAAGTATCAGTAAGTAGAGAAAGCTTTAACAGGTTATTTCCTGCATTTCTATAAAAAATGACATTTTTTTCCATAAAACCAATTTTTTAAATTTTACATTTCATAAGTAACAATTTTCTACTCTATACAAAGCTTGAACAAGTTTCATGTTCCTTGAAAACACAAAAACAATATGATGAAACACCCTGAGTCTAATTAATTACGACGGTACTAACATTCATTCCACAAGCATTTCTGTATCTACTGTGGACCTCACACCTGCTAAATGCTAGGAATACTATAGAAATATGAGAAGACTTGATCCTTGTCCTGCAGGATCTTACAAAACAAGACATCAATCAAACTGTTTGAACTAAATAGAAAAATTGGATCTAATAATATTAGAATACATTTATGACAAAAGGAATATACACTTACATTTTTGGATCTAGTAATATTAGAATAAATGATGGCAAATGGAAAAATTATTTCATTCACTTTAGCATAATCACCTATCAACTTTCTGGACACTTAAACTTGCAAACATCCCTATTTCTCTTTCAAAACAAAATTTAAACTGAATTAACTCCAAAAGCCAATAGAAAATGTTGCCTTAATTTATTTAGCAAGTTTTCCCATCTACATTTATGTTTAATGTTTCATATTATATATTTTTAAAAAATCTACCTTTATTAATTTCCAAACATCTCAAGGTCTTGCTTAGGAATTTAGTAAAATAAAAATGTTTTTTCTTAACATCTTCACTTAATATCCATAACAGACTGTCTTCTGAAAAGCTGCAGCTGAATTTTATTTGCATTTTATTTTTCAAGATTTTATTTATTTATCTGAGAGAAAAAGAGAGAAAGCATGAGCAGGGGGAGGGGTAGAGGGAGAAGCAGGCTCCACGCTGAGCCAGGAGCTCAATACAGGGCTGGATCCCAGGACCCTGGGATCATGACCTGAGCCAAAGATAGACACTTAACTGACTGAGCCACTCTGGTGCCTCATATTTTATATTTAAAGGAGCTTTGAGGGGCGCCTAAGTAGCTCAGTTGGTTAAACGACTGTCTTCAGCTCAGGTCATGATCCCGGAGACCAGGGATCAAGTCCCACATCAGGCTCCCTGCTCAGCAGGAAGCCTGCTTCTCCCTCTCTCACTCCCCCTGCTTGTGTTCCCTCTCTGGCTGTGTTTCTCTCTGTCAAATAAATAAAATCTTTAAAAAATTAATTAATTAATTAATTAATTAATTAAAGGAGCTTTGAGGGGATGGAGGTGGAATGTAAAAAAAAAAAGGAAACTTCAGATACCTAAATTTATAAAAAATGTTTTAAAAACTGATCTGAGGGGTGCCTGGGTGGCTCAGTTGGTTGAGCGGCTGCCTTCGACTCAGGTCATGATCCCAGAGACTCGGGATCGAGCCCCACATCGGGCTCCCTGCTTGGCGGGAAGCCTGCTTCTCCCTCTCTCACTCCCCCTGCTTGTGTTCCCTCTCTCGCTG
>PITA01008553.1:0-83589 GCA_004023965.1 Spilogale gracilis | reverse complement strand
AAGCTCCAGGGAGGAGCCTGAGAAGCTATATGTGTATGTATTTTAATACACACACACACACACACACACACACACACACATTACTTAAACTAGTTCCCCAGGTTATTATTAAAAGTAGGCAAGACTTGGGAACTCTTGACTGGGAACCACAGGAGTAGACCACATGCCCATCCTCTTCTCAAAAGAAAATGAGAGATACCCCCTCCCAAGTCCATAGTTAGGATACACAGAGGGGATATAAACTGGAAAATACTAGTTTTTGTTCAATTTGCCTGTGCCTATTTCCAGAGGCATGGTTTTTGTTTCCCAACAAGTACCCCTAGGAAAGACAGTGGATAGGAATTGTTTTTTTCTGTAGTCTAGCTCTGTAGATCTTTCTGACAGCAATATTTTTGGCAGCCAAAGAGAAGGGGGGAGGGAAAGGGGTGGTGTGATGTAGGGTGCTAACAGAACCTCAGCACACAGCAGGTTAGAGAGGCCTCATCTTTCTGCATCCTGCTCTTGTCTGTGCAGAGGACAAGGAGGGTTCCAGATTGTTAGCCAGCAGCAGCTGGCAGCTTTATTGTTTTTTAATTAAATAACCCCCAGCACATGAGCACACACAAATTCCCCCCCCATCCTCCTGAAACCTCATTAAGCAAGAAGACTATAATTAAACCCGGAGTCCACGGTTGACACTCCTACCATCAGTCTATTTCTTCTGCGTCCGGCTGTGGGCAAAAAGACAGCTCTCTCATCCACATTTTATGGGCAGAGGGCAAATAACAGGGAGAGGCCATCTTTATCTGTCACTTAATGGGCAACTTGGCCCTTCCTTCAGGGCAACCAGATGTGCCTTTTGTCTTTAACTACCTCCGAGGTGGATGGGTGCCCATCAAATAAAGAAAGACATCTGCCCTCGAGGGCCAATTTACCTCAAACAGGTGCGGGACTTTGATTCCAAGAGCAAGGGAATTTTTCCCATGTTGCTTAGTGGTGCGTGTGGGCCCAATGTGTCAGGACAATTTCCATATGACTGGAAGTGGTACGGAAAGTGGTAGCCATCAGCACTTTAAAGGTATGCCTATTTATGTCTTATCAGGGGTACATGGCTACACAGGCGGCTGTTTCTCCTCCTTTGCCCTCCCTTCTCTTCTGCCCCCCCCCCCCACTTGGTAGACCACATGCTGTACCTTAACCCTTCCCCAGCAGTCTCTTTCCTCTCCTCCAGTCCGACTTCCTGGTACCTAATGTCTAATTGCAGAGCCTCTCAGTACCTGGCAGCTCTTGCCATTGATATCCAAAATCCTGCTCTTTAACATAGATTTTTTTTCTTTTTTTTACATCTCCTACTTGGGCAGAGGGCTGAGGGAGGAAATGAGTGCAAAAAGGCTGAGCTCTTTTCAGATGTAATCTATCCTGAAAAGCCAAGTTCCTCTCCTCACCCCCAGCTTGGGTAAAGCCCTGGTAATATTGTTTCCTGTACAGCCCCCAAATCCAGTGAAAACGAATTTATCATTTACATCATTTCTCTTTGTAGCACTGACAATTCATATTACCCCAGAACCTGACATCTCCACTTTCCTCCAATTGATAAATAATCTCTTTTTGATTTCTGTAACTGAGAAACATCATAAGCCCAACATACAAAGGAAGATTCATTGGCCTTTTATTTCACATGTGAGCTCCTTGAAAAATTGAGTCTGCGTCACCACTTGGGCATTAATTCCTGACACACCACTTATCATATTTTGATTGTTTCCAAGAGAACACCATATTTTAACTCTTTGGGAATAATTTAACTGATCAAATACACGGCATCTGGTTGTTATGGTAACTGAAGTTCTAAAAATAATATAAAGAAAAGACCACCTTTAATTGAAATCACAAGAAGTTGTTATGGTAACTGGAATTTTAAAAGTAACTAGGTTAAACTACATTTCATTTTATCTAGCACTTTACACAAACAAATTCTGATTAAAATATCAGGTTTAATTTAATCAGTTAATTAATGTCACTAAATGTCATTTATCTTATAACTCTCATTTACATTCACTGCTGAATTATCCAACTTGCTAATTTATAACCATTCTGCCTTCAATTTAACATTCTGAAACCTGGGGCAAAGTGTGTAGTAAGAGAGTGGAGCTAGGATTGGATATCAACCTAAATTCTGCCTCTGCCTCTTATTACCCTCCTGAACCATCTATTTCTCTGTCTATAAGGTGGGGATGATATTGCCAGCTCTGCTTTTGCCATATTACCTTTATAACTCAAATAAATTATGTATATGAACATGTTTTGATATTTGAGAACCTACCACAGTGGAACACATTATTATACCATGTTATTTTGCCTGCACACATTTTGGTTATCCAATTTTTAAAAAAGAAAACCATATGAAAATAAACTAGAAATGTTTACAATTACAATACCGAGTACAGAATTTTCAGTTGAACTAATTAATTAAAGAATGATATTTATCATTCTCATCTCCTAGGTCAAAATTCTTAAGAACTTGAGGTGTCTAGATAATGATAAGGATGGTATTAAACCCTTCACTGATATCCCTATATTGTCTTGCACATAGGAGGTGCATGAACTATACTTAATAAATTTATATTCACTCATGATGTTTTAGGATTGGATTCCACATGTTTAAGGATCTATGCTAAAATAAACTCTTATACCATTCAAATTATTCTGTGTTGAGAAGAGACACAAACACGGAAACAAATGTTTTCAATCAAACTTTAGTTTCCATGAGAAGAGAAGAATAAATCAAGTCTGTAGGGAGACACGTGGTGTGAGTGGGCTTAACAAAGACTTGTTAAGAAAGTAAAACTTGAAGAGTATGTACCAGGCCTGGGAGTGTTTGGGGATAATGGAGGTCATCCCATTTATTATGAGCAGTGTGTGAAGACTCATACTTGTTCCAGGAGCTAAGCCTGGTGATGGAGAGAGAGAGAGAAAGAGAGAGAGTGGGAACTAAGACTGAAATATGCAGTTTTGGACCATGTTTGCCATTCCAACACTACAGAGGCTCAGAACTTACTGTTTGAGACCTGAAAAAAAAAATGTATTTGCTTTAAAACTAAAAGCACAAAATTGAGTTTAGTTCGTGTTTAAATATCTCCAATTGCAATATTGGCCCAACTTCATTAATCATCATGTTCACTACTCCTAAATATTTCATTACAGTTAAAACAATTTGAAAGTTAAATTTTTCTGACTTTGCAAGAATTTCCCACAATGCAAAGTAATTGCCAAGAAATTATAGCCAATCTCAAGTTAAATTAGCTATCTGTAGCCAAATTATTTCCATAAGCAAAATTACTTTTTTTTTTACCCCCCAAATAGGTGTGTATTAAAGAGTTAGATATGGTGTGAAGTGGAGGCTCCAGAAGCAAGAGTTCTGAGGGTCTAAATCATTTTTAATAGAACAGGTAGGTTTTTTTGGTTTTATTTTGGTTTTGGTTTTTTTGTTTGTTTATTTTTGTAACTTAAGGACTTAAAAATAAGAGGAAACCACTAGCAAAGCAATAACAAATACAGGGGTGAGTAGGTATGTCAGAACAATGATAGCACATTTTTAATGAGGAGAAACCAAAAAATGTAGAAAGACTGGTGAACTGAAAGGAAGACCTGCATTCTTTTCTTGGCTCCATTGTCTGGAGCTCAGCTTCCCGTGTGCTTCAGGGTGGCAGACAGCTATTATCTGTGCCAGCATTTTTCAAAAGTTCTTGCAACTTCTTCAATCTGAAAGCTAGCTGAGGACCTGTGGTGGCTTTCCCCAATCTCTTCTCCTCAACAGTTTTATAATTACCCAATCTCTTGCATTAAATCCCTTCCTACTTGAGATACCTCAAGTTGATTTTCTTTTTCTGACTGAGACCTGATCGATACACTATGATCGTTACAGTTTTCATTAGTGCTAGAACTATTCCCCCCTTGTTTTAGGAACAGGACCTTATCTTATGCACTGTAATAGCCCTTGAACCAAGTGTGTACCTTTGTGCTGCTCAGTTCAGGGCAAGATTCAATTGCAAATCAATTTGGCTGAGCCAAGAAAGCATCTTTCTTCTCAGTACAGAGCTCCAATTAGCTATGACCAGTCAATAGGAGATGGCATTAAATATGAAATCTACTTGTCATTGATGACCTAGATGGAAAAAAAGGTTTGTGGTAAGAATAAATTAATGCATGAATGTACAACCTTTAGTTTAATTCTTTGCTCTTTTAAGGACAGAACATATATCCCTTAGCCTACTGCCAGTAGCTGTGGCTACTTTTTAGAAGTAAGAAAAAGAGTTAAGAGCCTAGAAAATCATGGACAAAGTTACTTTCTTATTTTTCTTCAAGTACAGAAAAGTAGAGAAGAGTTAATGAGATGGGAATTATATAAGTAAGTAAAATGGTATTTATAATAATGATGCGATTTATTTATCTTGCAAAAGTTATTTGCAGTCCAATCTGCATTTATCTCTTGATTTGCACATGTCCCAAATATATAAAAGCACCTCAGAACGAAGAAATTGCCTTTTCTTAAAAACTAGAAACAGGATGTCTATAAGGTGATACTTTAGTTGATGGTTTTTAAATGAGGCCTATTAATGTAATGGCTTTTAAAGTTTTTGTTTTTAATCATAGAATCCTTAAACCAGAAAAGTTCCTAAGGGGTCTGAGGCTCTACCCTCTGCCTCTACCTAAATGTTCTCAGACTAATGATCATCATTTCCTCCCCTCAGTGACTTACTTCAAAGTAGTCAATTTTTGTTTTACTTTTATCTTAAAAAAAAAAACAAGCACTTTTTTTTCACTGTTTCTCTATAATTAGCATATATGTTTTTAATTGGCTTATGTTCCCTCTTTCAATTGGATTTTTCTTTTCATTGAGCTTTAAAGACTAGTTATCCAATCTTGCATGGAAGTTTTCTCATCAAGTTATCATCTCACCTACAATTTATAGCTAAGACTCAAATACTTGGGCAAAGGTAGTTAACTTTTATGCTGTTTTTTTATTAACTTTGTTGCAAAAGGGTCTGAATTACTGATATTATATAGTTCTTCTTGAAGCATCACTTTACCTCCTTTTGTGGTAAGATTACCTACTTGTGTATTAGCACTAGTAGAATGACTATGTTTTAAAAAGTAACTATTTTGTAAAAATAAAATAAAATAGGGCGCCTGGGTGGCTCAGTGGGTTAAAGCCTCTGCCTTCGGCTCAGGTCATGATCTCAGAGTCCTGGGATCCAGGCCCACATCAGGCCCTCTGCTCAGCAGGGAGCCTGCTTCCTTTTCTCTCTCTCTGCCTGCCTCTCTACCTACTTGTGATCTCTCTCTCTCTATCAAATAAAAAAATAAAATCTTTTAAAAAATAAAATAAAATAAAAGTAACTATCTTGTGATTTTCATTTTTGGCAATATTGTAGTTACTGGTATCAGGCTTGCCCTCCAACACTAAACAATTAGAAAGCAAGACATATTTTTCAGTTATTTTCAAACACTTACAGCACAGGACTGTAATCCATTAGAGAAGACAAACAAAGTGAGCCCAAGAATCACATTGGCCTTCTATCTGTAGGCACTTCCTGGACTATGGCTCAGGGAAAGGAAATCTAAGTAAAGCAGAATAATCTTGCTAAGTTAAAAAAGCAGAGATTAGAGTTTGAACAGACAGAGGCAGTTGAGATACTTAAGACAGAATACTAGGGAAGACATGAGAAGACATGGCTATGAAGAGAAAAAGCTCTGAAAGTCAACGGCATCTCCACTATGTCCTATTCTCTAGGCCTCTTTTTTCTACATGTTTTAGTGTTTGCTCTAAGGTTTATAATATACATCCTTGACTTAGTCTTTTTTAAAAAAAAAAGATTTTATTTATTTTTTTGACACAGAGAGATCACAAGTAGGCAGATGCAATAAGACAATAAAAATAAATAAA
The DNA here is from genome assembly GCA_004023965.1 of Spilogale gracilis. Taxonomy (NCBI): domain Eukaryota; kingdom Metazoa; phylum Chordata; class Mammalia; order Carnivora; family Mephitidae; genus Spilogale; species Spilogale gracilis. The sequence goes on along the minus strand of PITA01008553.1, from coordinate 77,666 downwards.
AAGGCACAGATATTGGAAAAAGAGAAGAAAAACATCTTTATTAACAGTTCTTATATATAGAAAATCCTACAGCAGCTGGGAAAAATGCAACTAGAACTAGTAAGTCATTTTATCAAGGTCACAGTGTATAAGGTCAATATGAAGAATAAATTGTATTTCTATATATTCGCAACAATGAAAAAGGAATTTAAAATGTACAATTAAAATATCAAAGAACACGAAATATTTGCACATAAATTTAACAAATTATGTGCAAGAGTTGTACACTGAAAGCTATGAATCGTTACTGAGAGAAATTAAAAACATAAATGTCAAAGTATACCACGGATCAAATAAATCTTGTCCTCAAATTGATCTTTACATCTAATGTAATCTCATTAAAAATCCCAACAGGGGGGCGCCTGGGTGGCTCAGTTGGTTGGGCAACTACCTTCGGCTCAGGTCATGATCCTGGAGACCCGGGATCGAGTCCCACGTCGGGCTCCCTGCTCGGCGGGAAGCCTGCTTCTCCCTCTCTCAGTCCCTCTGCTTGTGTTCCCTCTCTGGCTCTGTTTCTCTCTGTCAAATAAATAAATAAAATCTTTAAAAAAAAAAAAATCCCAACAGGATTTTATGTAGAATTGACAAATTGATTCTTAAATTTATATTGGGTGCTTGGGTGGCTCAGTTGGTTAAGCATCTGCCTTCAGCTCAGGTCATGATCCCAGGATCCTGGGATCGAGCCCCGTGTTGGGCTCCCTGTTCAGCGAAGAACCTGCTTCTCCCTCTGCTTCCTGCACCCCTGCTTGCGTGCCCTCTCTTTCTCTCCAACAAATAAATAAAATCTTTAAAAAATGTTTGAATTTATATTGAGATGCAAAGCTCTAGAATAATCAAAACAATTTTGAAAAAGAGGAGAAAATTGGAGGACTTAAATTACATGATTTCAAGACTTATTTTAAAGCTATAGTGATCAAGACACAGTGGTATTATTTTAAGAATAAATATATATACAGTCAATACAACAGAATGGAGAGTAGATATATAGACCCACACATGATTTTCAACAAAGATCTCTAAGTAATTCAATGGGAAAAGAGACTTTTCAATCGATGATTGAACACTAAAAACGAATTTTTATAAAGGAAACAAACTTTGACACCTTCCTCATATCTTTACCCTTTAAATGGATTATATTTTTATGTTCTTTAAGTATTTTATTTATTTGAGAGAGAGAGCTGGGGGAGGGACAGAGGGACAAGCAGACTCCCTGTTGAGTGGGAAGCCCATCATGGGGCTCGATCCCGGAACCCTGAGATCATGACCTGAGCCACCCAGGTGCCCCTAAATGGATTATATTTTTAAACATAAAAGCTAAGCAAAAACACATAAACAGGCAAAATTTTTTGCTATCTTAGAGTTAGCAAAGTTTCCTTAAATAGGACAAAAAGCACTAACCATAAAAGGAAAAAAAAGATACATATTTCTTTATCAATGTTAAAATCCTTTGCTTTTTGCAAAATAGCTTTGTCAAAATAGAAGGGCAAACCATAGACTGTTAGCTAATATTCATAATACATACATACCTGACAAAGGAGTGTACCACAATATATAAGGAAAACCTATGAATCCATAATTAAAAGAAAATACAATAAAAAACTGAGCAAATGATTTGAACCAACATTTTACAAAAGAAGATGTACAAATGGACAATAAGAAATGAAATTTTTATTTTATTAGTCATATGAGAAATGTAAACTTAAAACAATGTGATGCCACAGTAACTCACTAAAATGTCTAATATTGAAAAGACTGGCACATTGTTGGCAAAAATGTAGAAATATCTAAAAGTCTCATGCAGTCCTGGTGAGAATGATGTAAAATGGTGCAGTTGATGAAGGATAGTTGGAAGAAAGGCAGGCAGGGAAAAGGGGCCCCAGCACCACCTTAGAAAGAGCCCTCCATCCTTTCCCATGTGATACATGACAAAAACCTAGTTGGATGACAGGATCCTGGAGGGTTAATTAAATTAAAACAGCCTACTAACAAGTCCATAAAAACCCCTAGCCTTAGAAACTCTGGTGGCAACCCTCTCAGATCCCTTCCCTCTTCGGGAGCTTTGTACGATCACTCAAACTTTGTGTTATTGCTCAATAAACTTTGCTTTGTTGCCCACCCCTCTGTCTGGTCTACCTTCTCATTCTTCAAAGTGGTGTGACCAGGAACCAATGGCACTGATGGAGAAGAAATTCTGTAACACAGTCATTGTGGAAAGCAGATGGGTGGTGTCTATGCATTTACCATACAACCCAGAAACTCTACTTTTAGGTATTTACCTGAGAAAAATAAAGACATATGTTCATATAAAAACTTATAAACACATGTTTATAGTAGGTTCAAAAAATATAATAACTTCACTGTAACAACACAAATGTCCATCAACAGATGAGAGGATGAACAAAATGTGATATGGGCATACAGTGGCTTACTACTCAACAATATGAAGGAGTAAATTACTAGCACATACAAAAATTTGGCCAAATTTCATAAGTAGTATACTAAGAATCTTGACATAAAACAATAGACAATATATGACTGTGTTTATATAAAATTTTGGAAAAGTCAAGAGTAATCTACAGAGATCGAAAAGAAATCAGTGGTTGCCTGGGGTCAGGGTAGGGTGTGGGACACAAATAAATTTTAGGGGGTGGTGGAAATTTTTTGTCTTGATTATATTGGTTGTTAAATGGATGTATGAAATGGGTGTTTTTGTAAATATGCATTAAATAATGCACTTAAATGTGTTTATTTTATTGTTTGTAAACTTTATCTCACTAAAATTGACTTAATGAAAAGGAAATATACTAATCCTGATATCCTCCCAAACTCATCATTTTTCTGCTTCAATTTCTGTATGAAATCAATTATTTCATATATATCTAATACACCTATTTGAGGTATGAAAAGTCAATTATATATATATACATTACACATGGGTATACATTATATAGGGCATTTCTTCTGGGGAAAACTTCATTATTTTCTGCACTGATGCATTTTCTTACAATTTTTTTAAAGGAAAATATTGTATTGATCTTGCCACATACAACCAAATACGTTTTACCAAAATTTAGAGCATGTAGATCTTTTCCCCTCCTTAAAGGTTTGAGTGGAGGGTACTTGGGTGGTTCAGTCATTAAGTGTCATACTCTTGATTTCTGCTCAGGTCATAATCTCAGGATCATGAGATTGAGCCCTGTGTCAGTGCAGCCTGGAGCTCATTTAAGATCCTCTGTTGCCCACACCCTCGGCCTGTACCCCCTCTAAAAAAACGGTATGAGTCTCCAGCTACATTTTTATCACAAGACTTTCCCCTTTTGACCATATCTGATTGGCTTGACTTAAGTCAAGTTACAGCCTAAAGGACATGATGACAGAGTAGAGCCATGCCTGCTAAAGAGCCCCCCTCCAGTAAACTGGAGGAGTTCCTTTAAAAGAGATACAGACCTTTAATAGATAGATTTTCTAAAATTCATCTATATCCACAAAAGAACACCCCAAATTTCTATTTCATCCCTTGATTGCCCGGAGTACCTACACAATTCGAAAGGTGCTTCTCCAGATAATCGTACTTTCCAACAAGAAGCAACCCAAGGCCATATCAAGAGCAACATAGATATAGGACATGTAAATAGGCCACCGCTTTCAAAAACCATTATCTCCCTGAGAAATGCATTTATCCTGTATTTTTGTTGTCATTTCATCACTTTTCTCTTCAACTAGTGAATCAAAAAATTATATCAACACACTTTATATACAATAGTATGGAGAAAAGGAAAAAAAAGATACAAAGAAAAATGACAACTCCCAATCAAAAGAGGAAAGAGAAAAGGGAAAGTGAGTAGAATAATTAAATCTTTGGGCACAACTAACAAGACTCAGAAGTGGAAACTATAGTTTTTAATGCAACTGGGGCAATGAATGTCCTCCCTGCTCTCTTAACCCATTCCATCGCCAAAGAGGGTGACCTTTAGTCAAAACTTTATTTTAGTTAGTTTCTGCCTTGTGAGAGTTCTGAGCCCTGAAAGACCCTGTTTGTGGTTTTTTACCTGGGGGTGTGATTGTAAAATCCCAATAAAATCCCCAAATTCCATTGATGTTGTATATAGTAGAAACACTTGTCTTTTTTAAGGCTTATTTATTTATTTTAGAGATAGAGCAGGTTGGGGGGGAAACAGAGGGAGAGAGAGAGAGAGAAAAAAAAATCTCAAGCAGACTCCTCATTGAGGTCATGAACTCAGGGTTTAGAGACTGATCCCTAAAATCATGACCTGAACCAAAAGCAAGAGTCAGACTTAACTAACTGACCCACAGAGGTGTCCCAAAGAAACACTTTTCTTAAGATAATTACAGCTAAGGTGGCGCCTGGGTGGCTCAGCTGGTTAAATAACCACTTTCAGCTCAGGTCATGATCCCGCAGACCGGGATCGAGCCCTACATCGGGCTCCCTGCTCGGCAGGAAGCCTGCTTCTCCCTCTCTCACTCCCCTTGCTTGTGTTCCCTCTCTAGCTGTGTTTCTGTCAAATAAATAAAATCTTTAAAAAAAAAAAAAAGATAATTACAGCTAAGAGTATATACCCCCCATTTAAAAATTTTAATTAATTTATAACATTGCAAAAATTAGTACTACGAAAGGACTACAAAATTACAAGTGCTTATCATAAAAAAATGTGGACTGTATAGAATTGTGTCAAAATAATCCTTACAGATAGAAATTAAAAGCAAGTCAGTTAAGCATCTGCCTTTGGCTCAGGTCATGATCCCAGGGTCCTGGTTTCAAGCCCCACGTCAGGCTCCCCGATCAGCGGAGAGCCTGCTACTCCCTTCTCCCTCTCTGCCTGTCACTCAGCCTACTTGTGCTCTTTCTCTCTATCAAATACATAAATAAAATCTGTAAAAAAAAAAAAAGAAAGAAAGAAAGAAAGAATGCAGCAAAACTCTCTTTAATCCCATCCCTATCTTCCTCCTGCAAGTAGATGATAGCTACTATCAACAGTATAATTTCTTGTAGGCCTTTTTTGATGCATATACAAGCATGTGTGTGGTACAAATACAAGTGTGGTATATGGTAACATATCAAAGGCTCAGAGTTGGTTGCTATTGCTGCCTATGATATACGTTTATAAACACTAAAATGGCCAATGTACAAATAGTGGGAGATAAGTGTGCAGAAGCCAAGCACTTGGTTAATTTGGTTAATCAACTCTATCACAAGTAGCCTGGCCCATGCTACAGAGCCTGCTAGAAGCTCCCAGCAGGGAAGAAGGAGGGGGATAGTGATGGGGGAAATGAACTGATCATCACGACCCACTGAGTGTGATTTATGCTGTCGTCTGTGTCTGAAGGACCTGAGTAGAGAGAGTGGGATGAGAACCACTGTAGGCCCTTTAGGACAGTAGTCATTCTTGGTTTTAGTTTGAGTTTATGAAGATTCACCAAGCATGATGCAAAAGATATTAAAAACATTAAAATATGTGGATTAAGGGTCTCTGTCTATTTGGCTCCAGTTCAGAGTCTCACACTTGTTGGCCAAAGCTCTGCATTGGTTCACTCTGCACGGTGGCTAGGTGAACTTGGAGAAGGCAGGTCCTGGAATCTAGAGATGTTGCACTACAGAGGTTTCAACTTAAATTCTTAAAGATTTTTTAAATAAAATTTTAAGAATAGATTTCTAAATGTAGATTTACAGAAAGCTTTTGAAAATAAGAGTTTTCCTATATCCTATACCCAGTTTTCCCTATTAATATTTTACATTAGAATGGTGCATTTGTCATGATAAATAAAACAATATTGATACATCATTATTAACTAAACCCCATATTTTAGTCTCATTTCCTTAGTTTTCACCTAGAGTCCTTTTCCAGGATCCCATTCAGGATATCACTTGACAGTTAGTCATTATGACTTCTTAGGCTCCTCTTGGCTATGACAGTTTCTCAGAAATTCTTTGTTTTTGATGGCCCTGACAGTCGTAAGGAATGGCTGGTCAGGTATTTCATAGAATGTCCTTCAGGTGGTATTGTGTGCTGCTTTTCTTCTTATTACCCTAAGATTATGGGTTAAGGGGTAGAAGACCACAGAGGTAAATTTGCATTGTCATCCTACTTAACCACGGTTGATGTTAACCCTGATGACCTGGCTAGAGTAGTATTTGACAGGTTTCTCCACTACAAAGTTTCCCTTGCTTTCCTTTCCATAATGTGCCCTTTGTTGGCAAGTCACTCTTCACAGACCACCCTTAAAGAGTGGAACTTGTAATTCATGTCCTCATTAGCAGATAAATACTTACATTATTTGGAGTTCTCTTGGGAGCATTGTCTCTTCTCCCATTAGTTATAATCCAATACTGCCTTATTTATTTCATTGCTCTAAGACAGTTACAGTTTTGGTCATTAAGAACTCTTTTAACTGGCTCCTATATCTCTTTGACATTGCACTGTCATTGTGTTTTTTGAGTACTTCCTCACTGCTGGCATTATAAGATGCTCCAGGCCCATCTTGTATGTTTCCTTCCTAGAATAAGCCATTTCCCCAAGCTATTTCTCTCTGGTTCTTTTCATTGGAGAATGGTGTTAGAAATGGACTCTGGGTACTAGATAGGCTTATTACTACTGGGGAATCATAGTTCCTAGACCACATCAGCTGACAGAGCAAAGAAATATATGTTTGTACACTAACCCATGTATATACACATAGCTATAAATATTTCTCTCTCTCTCTCTCTCTGTCTCTTAAGCTAAGTGTGAATTCATATTGATATCTCCAACTCTAATGGATTTCCACATGGATGATTCTACCCTTCTCCCTTTGTTCATCTGTAAAATCCCACCCCAACAGTGGGAAACCTGGCTCCCCAGCATACAGTGCTTTTGTGTAGTTCTATTTGCCTTACAGAGTCCACTCATTTTCAGAGTTATTTAGGTCAACAACTTTTCCCCTCTCCCCCTTCGGGAAAATTGTTTCATCTACTTGTAAAACAGTTAGATTCTTTTGTCATTAAATTCTGGGATGTCCCAACCACCTAAATGATGTTTTATAAAATTCTCATACATTAAGATTCACTCTTCCTGCTGTAAAGGTCTATTGGGTTTGATTAAAATGTTACATATCCACTTTTACAGCACCATACAGAATGGTTTCACCAGGTGAAAATCTCCGTGTACTTCTCCTATTGGACTCTCCCCCACCAACAACCCTAACCCTGCCATCCACTAATCTAGTTATCTATAATTGGAATCGACACAGTATATTGTTTCTGCAGACTGCCTTCTTTCACTTACAACATGCTTTTAAGCTTCCTCCACATCGCTGCATGATTTGATAGCTCATTCTTTTTCTCTTTTTTTTTTAAGATTTTATTTACTTACCTGACAGAGAGAAACACAACCAGAGAGGGAACACAAGCAGACGGAGTGAGAGAGGGAGAAGCAGGCTTCCTGTCGAGCAGGGAGCCCAATGTGGGGATCCATCCTGGGACCCAAGCCCAAGGCAAACACCCAACGACTGAGCCACCCAGGCGCCCAAGCACTAAAACGTAGTACTCTTTTGTATGGATGTACCACAGTTGGTTTATCAATTGACCTATTGGAGAATATCTAAATTGCTTCTAGTTTTGGACAGTTATGAATAAAGCTTCTGTAAATATTTTCATGCATATTTTTGTGTGACCATGTTTTTAAACCCATTGGGTAAATATATAGGAGCATGAATGCTATATTGCATAGTACATACATTTAGCTTTGAAGAAACAGCCAAACTGTCTTCCGAGGTGGCTATACATTTTTTATTCCTATTGGCAATGGATGAAAGTTTTGTCTCAATAAATACTCATCAGAAATTTATGTATTTATGTATGTGTGTGTTTGTTTATTTATTTATTTATTTATCTATCTATCTATCTATCTATCTATCTATCTATCTATTTATTTATTGCCATTTTACCATAGGAAAGTACTGGTATTGCTCTGTTGTTTTAATTTAAATTTCTCTAATGACAAATGATGTTTGACTTTTTTTTTAAGATTTTATTTATTTATTTGAGAGAGAGAGAGAGTGTGTGTGCACACAGTTAACAGGGTGAGACAGAGTAAATGGAGAAGCAGACTCCCTGCTGAGCTAGGAGCCTGATGCAGGGCTGGATCCCAAGACCTCAGGATCATGACCTGAGCCAAAGGCAGAAGTGTAACCAATTTAGCCACCTAGGTGTCCCCACATCTTTTTATATGCTCACTGGTCATCTGTATATCGTTTGTAGTGAGGCATCTGCTCAGACTTTTTGCCCATTTTTTAATTGGCTGTTTTCTTATTGTTTAATTTCAAGAGGTTTTTGGCATATTTTGGATAGATGTCCTTTATCAGATAAATGTTTTGCAAATATTTTTCTCCAAGTTTGTGGCTTTTATTTTTCATTCTATCAACAGTGTTTTTCATAGAGCAGAATTTTTAATTCCAACAAAATCCAAAATTGTTAAAAATCCAGCTTTAATAAAGTGCAAAGTAAAGTTTTTCCTTTGTGAATTATGCCTTTGGTGTAAACTTATCATCAAACCACAGGTCATGTACATTTTCTCCTGTGTTTTTTTTTAGAAGTTATAGTTTTATACTTTACATTTAGCCTTATTAAAATTTTAACTTTCTCATGAAATAATTTTTTAGGCAGCTGGGCTTGTGGGAAATTGTAATTTATTTGACACAAAGCATACTTTTCTTTCTGTGCCCGTTTTTCCACCCTCAAAAAAACGTAGTAGAGCAGAAAAGACATGATTAGCCTGTATGAAGCCTGATGAGTTCAGAAAGAAGCTATTTCTGTTATGGATTTTACAAATGGTACTACAATAATTTCTTGTTACTTATTGCATTTCTCATATATTAATTAAACTTGATTGAAAACACAAGATAAAAAGTTATATACAAACTGCAAACTTTTCACCTATGAAAGAATGGTGAAAAATATCCTTCCAGTCAGCTCTAAGGGTGGAATTTGAAACAAAGACTTTTTTTTTAAGAAGGAACATAAGAGGAAGAGATATTTAATGAAATCATTATGACCCTCAACATCAACCTAACCTGCCCTCAGATTAAGACATTGCTCTCATAGTGACATCAGTTGTATGTACAGCATTTAATGTGCCTTTTCCTCCTTAGCAAAAAACAAAAACAAAGAAACCAAAAAGAAAAAAACACAAAACACACACAAAAAGACAACAATAAAACACATTTAAATCTATGACTTTTCTTCTGAATACTGCTTTGGCACATCCCATAAATTTTGTTATGTACTATTATTGTTAATTTCTAAATTTTCTGCAGCATTGTCTCCTTAACTTAATAGTGACCTTTCTTCCTTTTTTTATGTAATGACTTTACTTTCCAATTGGTATATCTAATTTATATACTTTCAAAATTTTTATTGCTGCATAATCCTTTAATTTATTTATTTTTGGTAGATATTTTATTAGCATTGGAAATAAAGGTACATTCTATGCTTGTGTGCTATAAAATTTATCTACATTTTTTGTCAGCCATCAAAAAGAGAAAGAGTTATTATTAAAGCTTCCCATTAGTACTGCACTTCTGTCCATTTTTTCTAATTTATTGCAGATTTTACTTTCATATTTTGGTATAATGTTATGTGATGCATAAAATTTCATGACAGTTTTATATTCATTGTGAAATATACTTTCTGACAGGACATCTTCATTTCATTTAATATTTCTGTTTTAGTTTCTATCATATTTGTTATTGGTATTGTGATTTTTTTATTGTATTTGTCTGATATATTTGCCTACTTTCTCATCAGTTAGTATATTTTTATTTAGCAATGTTGTGTCAGATGGGGCTTTAGAAAATGTCATATAGGTGGATTTATCTTTTCTTCTCATACAATCTAAAGATAATATTTTTAAATGAAGGAGATTTTCCCAATTGCATTTGTAGCCTTAATAAGCATATTTTATTATATATTGCCATTTTATTTTGCAATACCTTCTATTGTTTCCTTTCCTCCTTCTTCTTCCTCTTCCCTTTCTCCTCTTCCTCCTCCTTCTGCCCCTCCCCCACTCTCTTCCTTTTTCAATTTACTGACTTTTACTACATGACTATATTTTCTTTGCTATTATCATCTCTGACATTTTGGAAGAGATCTATGCTGCTTTTTTTAAGCCACTAATAGTTACTTTAGTTTCAAAATCTCTTTGAGTTCAGGAATGGCAAACGGGTAATGTCCTCTTCCCTTCCAGTGCAGATAGTGTAAATAGATTAGAGCACTCTCCCATTGAGCCTGGATAGGACCTCAACAAAGCCCGCAGGCAGTCATTACCAATTAACAGGAGTTGGAACAGTAAGTTGAAATCTTCTTGCCATCTTTGCTTTTTCCAATTTAATGAATTAAGCCAGTGGCTCCCAAGCGTTGCTGCACATTGGAAGTAGCTGAGGAGCTTTAAGTTGGACTCCAAATCAATTAAATGAATATGCCTGAGGGTGGAAGTCAGGCATCACTGTTTCATAAAGATCCCTAGCTGATTCCAACGTACAGCAAAATTTGACAACTTCTGAGTTTAGGCATAATTTTATGTCCTACTCCTCCCCCAGTTCTCTATTATTATCAATGTAATTAAAGCTCTCTCCCTCTTTCTCTCTTCCTCCCTTTCTCTGTCCCTTCCCTTCTTCCTTCAAACCATTACCTATCTTTTAACTTGAAAACACATTTGGAAATTGACATCCACTTTTATAATCACACTTAAAAGAATCATTTTGAATATCTTTCAATTCTAAATGCTTCAGTGTTTGCAACCAGTCATTTTATACAATTACCTTCATATTTTGAGAATTTTAAAGTTTGTTTTCACTCTCAAGCAGTACAAATACATCTTCAAATAATTTTTTTCAAGTAATTTTTGTGAATGATACATGTATTGCATATTTGAGAGTATTTTCACACACAAAATTTGGCTGGGTACAAAATTCTTAGATGACATAGTTTCCCTTAAAAATTCTATAGACATTAATCTATTGTCTTCTGATATTTTATGTTAAAGATTTTATTTATTTATTTGCCAGAGAGAGAAAAAGAGAGAGCACAAGCAGGGGGAGTGGCAGAGGAAGAGGGGAAAGCAGGCTCCCCAGTGGGCAGGGAGCCCAATGCTGGGCTCTATCTCAGGACCCTGTGATCATGACCTGAGCTGAGGGTGGATGCTTAATCCGTTGAGCCACCCAGGCATCCCGTCTTAGTTTTTTCCTTTGTAATTAACTTTTTTTCCCCCTAAATCCTTGCAAATTTTTCCCTTTATTCTTTTAATCCCAAAGTTGGCTAGAAGGTACAATTCATTTGCTTGGATACAGTTGGACAGTTGGTGCTTTCAACCTGTATGTATGAATATCTTTTCATCTCAGAAAAGCCTTTGTCTCATAGCTTTGGTTATTTTTTTCTCTTCTATTTAAACTGATTTCCCCTTTAAGAACACTGATGCTCTGAGCTTGCTTTCCATTATGTGCCTTCCATAACTATTTTATATCTGTCATTTTAATCTCTCTGATTTTGCTTCTGGAAGCCAGGGAAACTTTTCAAGTTCATCTTCCATGAAACAGATTTAAATTCATAATATGATTGAAATGTCTATTACTAGTCATGTGAATTCTATTTTTACAATTGCATTTATCCAAAGGATCTTTTACATTCTGATTCTGTGTTCAATTTTAGGAGTATCCTGCTCTTGTTTTATGCATGCAACTTATTTATCTTTGGATGAGATTAAATTTTAATTTTTAATGTTCTTTTTTCCCCACACAGTGTCTTTTTCTTTCAGTTTTCTTCTTTTCTCTTGTTTTCTCCTTTGTCTCTTAAACTAGGTGCTTTTTATGGAAAACTTTGATTATTTGCTCATATTGAAGAGGGGGGCTCTAAAGGGCTGATGGGGCATTCTCCAAGTTCCTAGGTGGTTCATTGGGTTGATTCTCAGTTGTTCCTACATATAATTTAGAATTTGGCTTTCTCAAATATGTTAAGTCAGTTTCAATGTCTGTCTGTTTTCCAGGGTCAATATTTTACTATCATTTTCTTTTCTATTTTCTCTATCCATGTGGAGATTTATGTATGTATATGTCTATATTATATAATAGTTTTTATAAGGGCTTTGGGAGGTAGCAAAATGGGATGTTAGTTCAAAGTTCCAACTTTACTTGGAAGTCTCATCACCTTTTTTAGATCTTTTGGGATCCCTGTCAATTCTGTTGATCTGAATTTTAATCTCACTGTTCATCTCATCCTTCTGTCTCCTTAAGCTCCTGAATTATAGTGGCCTGTCTTCTTGTATTTTTTTCAAGGATTCCCGATGGTTTCCTGATGTTATCTTCTGAATCTTACAGTAGATCATTTTCAGAGAGAACCTTCTTCTTTGAGTCAAATATTTCCATTTCTTTATACTTTGTATTTTTTTCATAAGTCTCACTTATGTTTATAGTGTTTTCACTTCTTCTAGAAGAAGGGTAAATATATCCAGACTTGGTGTTTATTAACAGACAGGGAACTTCCCGTCATCCTACTCTTTGGATCCCTTTGGCTACAATTGGGTCATATGTCCAAGGGAGTCTGAGACAGCCAATTCATAACTATCATTTTTAGCCCTAGTGTGTGTACATGTGATAATAGAAGGTGGTGTTTAAATCAAGGAGAAAGGTGACAGGAAATGACAAGTCATAAGCAACAAATTGTTCTTGCTCCTAGCTAGTGATAATCATGATTATATTTTCTGTGAGTAAGCTATGGATACTGACTAGCATGAATGCAAGTCCTCTCTATGTGAGAAATATGTGTGTAGTTTACATAGCTGGTAGAAACAAGATCAATACAGACATTGTCAATCATACAAAAAACCAATTTTGCTTCTGCTTTTGTGCTGGCTTCCAGAAAGCTCCAAGACGCATTCATGTCCCACCATTGGTAAGCATCATTTCTCATGGTATATATACTCTGAACTTACTTCACTTCCAGCTTCAGCTGAACTTGCTCCACCCTTAATTTTTCCCCTACCCCTTCTCACAAAATCTTATTTTATTTCATTTTAACCTATTTTTGCAAGTACTCTTCTATCTTAGATCCTTTTGGAATGAGGCCAAATCTAAATAACAATTAATTACTTACTGATGTTTGTAGAGCCTGATATTAAATTATACTTGAGAATTGGGACTGTGTCATACTGATCTTTATATCTCCTGTTTCCTCATATACAGCAGCACCCAATCATTTTTTGTGGAATTGGATTGATTCATCCGTAGGCCCATCTGAGTCCATCAGTCCTCTAAATGTGTCCTGACTTTTATTATCTAAGAGATCTTAGGATTACAGGTATCAACCAGCTGATGTGTTCATGGACAGATAACTAGAAACAGGGCATCTCCACCCATGTAGTTCAAAGTGTGAATTTCTGGATTAGTTTGAGATGATTCTATCAGACAAATGCTTAAAGGTATTGATCTGATTTGACTAAATGGCAGCTCAGCCAAGCCAGCTCACAGATGCCAGAGTCACACTGGGCCACAACAGCTGGAGACAGGCTTAGGAAACTAGAAATTATTCAGTTGCAGCCCCTCCAAACCATGTTTGACATGCTATTTATCTTCTCACACTGAAACTCTCTCCTTCCAAATAAATGGGGGTGGGTGATAGCTTGGGGGTTGTTTACCTTCTACTGAACAAACAAGTTTGAATTAGGAATTAGAAGCAGTGAGTCTAAAATGATGAACGCGCTTACCCTGGCATTACTTAGAAAATGGGAAAAATAAATTAGATTACTACTTGGAAAAACTCATTGGTTTGGAGAGCAGCAGGGACTTAATTGCAGGTCTAAAGCGGCTCAGCCTCCATTCTCCTCAACGGAGCAAAGACCTTACTCAGAGCAACAGGCAGAAAGGGAATCCCTCGGAGGGTTCTGTGGTTAGTGGCAAGCCAGCAGAGACACAAAGAGCAGGATAGAGCCTGAGATCTTCCCTCTCAATGACATGGTGATGCTCCATTTTCATGTGCCCTTGGTCATTACCTGGCATCTTGTCTAACACACTTTTCACTGGCTTGGAGAGCCTCGGGACACATCCTTTTGTCCCATGGGACACGGGAGGAGTGGCAGGGTAAGAGAGCTTGAGAAGTGAGTGAAAGGATTTTTATTTCTTTGGCAAAATAAACAGGATGCTTTATTCCATCAACAGCTGTCCTTGATGTGGTATAGTCTTTTGGAATAACACACAACAACATAATGCATTTTGCTGGAAATTCTAATTAAAATGAGGTACTTGTCTCCTGCCTCAGCCAAATGAAATTATGGAACAAGACTTGCAAGCAGCAAGGACTCATTTCAACAGTGCAACTAGCCTGAAAAATAGGAGTCCCTAACCAATAAAGTCAGCTCTCAGAAGCATGGGACGTGAGGTGACTAGCGGTCCCAGCTATAAGCGTGTGTGTGCGTGTGTGAGTGTGCACACAGACTAGAAATCTAAGGGCTCTAAAATTCACATAGAGGCAATAAAACATGTGTTAATATTGACATGCACTATAATACACTAGAAGCTTCCCACAACACCAGCCTCCAGTTATATGGCACAGGCTGACCTTTTAGGTAAAACCACCTTATAATGAGGTCCATTTGTTATTTCAGAAATGACTGCTCTGGCTGAGGCCCAAGGTTCACTGGTTACATGTTGCCTCATCAATAAAATCCCAACATATTAATAAGGAATGGCATTATGTGTCTCCAGAGATTTTTCTGCAGACCTAGGTATATTTGTAAACCAGACTGTGTAAGAAGCTAAAAAGGAGGGTGCAGGAATCCATTGTCACTCACACCAGCATGAATTTTTATGGATATGGTACAAATATCTTGTAATTTAGTTTACCAAGAATAATACGAATGAATATTACATGGACGAATACTTTCTAAATGTCCAATATTGCATATACCCATTGATTCTCTAAAGAATCCCCTGACAACCAGTTATTGTTCCCATTGAAAAACGATTGAAGCACATTCCAAAAGGGTAAATAACCTGCTTAAGGTCACCCAGGTACTAAGTGGTGGCCCCAGGATTTGAATTCGGGCAGCCGGTTCCAGATCCAGGGTTCTTGGGTACAAGTAGCAATGACTAGCATTTTGTTGGAGAGATGAAGGAAGTATACAGAGGCAGCACAGCAGAGGGGCCAAGGGCTGTTTTCGCTGTGATGCCCCTCTCCTCTTTCCACTGTGCCATTCTGAGCGCCGAGCAAAGCTTCAAGGCATCTCTGCCAAAGGTTGGCTGCAGCTGTGCCATCTGGTTGGTTTTGAATTACACCTTTCTTTTTAAAGTCATAAAAAAACCCCACTTTTTAAATAAAATAGTTTCCTAGAGGCATCCCTTTATATTTTCCCCTGCTTTTCTTTTGTGGATGCCAGCTGGGTGCTAAGAGGGAAAATAAGTGAAGGAAGGCTATGAGCAATGGGGATATTACCGGACATGGAGATTTGGAAACCATTCCTTGTTTATAAGCCCCATGTGATTTCTGGGCAATAAGTGAGGGATCCGGCCTGGGCTATGACTTAGGCTGATATGGCAGATATTTCCATCTAAATCTGAGTGATCGGGTACATGGACAGGTTTACTACAAGAGCTAAATGTTAGGACCTCAATGAGGTCAATTAATTTAAAAATAACTGTTCTCTTAAAAGGGCTCCCCCCTACAAATATGAAGGGCAACCAGTGCCAGCAATCACACCATAATACAAAGCCAAGAAGCTGAGGAAGAAACGACCATATGGATGAACCTGGCCCACAGATGCGGTAGGAGGTGATACAGGGAAAGACAACTTTGTTTAGTGAAGCGGGAGTGATCAATTAAGGCGGACATCTACATCAGTGTGTGTTCAGGGAATGCCAGTTAATCTTCATATTAACTTGGGAACATGTAATTAGCACAACATAACTCCTTGCATAAACTTCTACATCATATAAAATACCCAGACGTAAACTAGTGGTGCTTGTCTGTGCTGAATTTACTTCTTGAGACTGAAGGGCAGATGGAGATCAAAGATTGAGGAAGCAAATGCAATGAGTGGCTTTTCGTGGTTTTAATAAGAAGGAGATAGAAACACTGATGAAATTCAAAACCAACAAAATGTGGCCTCTATGTAGAGATACATCTAAATTTTTTCTTAAGATTTTATTTATTTATTTGAGAGAGAGAAAGAAAGTGAGCAGGAGGAAAGGGAGGGAAAATCTGAAGACGCAGAATCGGGGTGAATGCATAGTCCCACATAGGTCTTCATCTTACCATTGCGAGATCATGGCCTTGAGACAAAACCAAGAATCAGGCTCTTCACCAACTGAGCCACCTATGTGCTCCAGAATTTTTTTTTAAGGATTTTATGTATTTATTTGACAGAGAGAAACACAGCTAGAGAAGGAAAACAAGCAGGGGGAGTGAGAGAGAGAGAAACAGACTTCCCACCGAGCAGGGAGCCTGATGTGGGGCTCAATCCTGGAACTCTGGGATCATGACCTGAGCCAAAGGCAGACACTTAATGCCGGAGCCACCCAGGCGCCCCCCCCCCCCCTCAGGACACCTCTCTGTTTCTGGAAACTGCTGGTTGCTGTGCTTCCATCAGGTTGTGCAATTCAGGTTATGTCTGAACTCATTAATAACCATGGCTCAGCGGACACCTACTATGTGCTAAGTGCTTTTTACACCTTATCACACTTATCTTCCTAACAGCCCTCAAGCTTCCATAATATTAGTTTCATTTCCTGTGCAAGGAGACTGAAACTTAGCAAGTTTTAAGTAACTTGCCCAGGGAACAACGTGTCAGAAGTGACTGAGATGAGAACTCAGCTGTGTTTGTTTCCAAAGTGCTGAGCCTACTGTCTCTAGGAGAATATATCTGGAGAATACCCTGACTATGAAACTACAAAAATCCCAATATAATTGGGGAAGCTTTGGGGAAACAAGTGGCCACAGTCATTAAAATTGTAAAACTACTTGTACTCTACAAACGCATTCTAAAAAAAAACCTTGCACATGGATTCCAGAATATTCAGGGTTTGAAATTGGAAAAATAAAGCAAAATCAGAAATAATATTCAGGGGGTGCCCGGGTGGCTCAGTGGGTTGAAGCCTCTGCCTTCGGCTCACATCATGATCTCAGGATCCTGGGATCAAGCCCCACATTGGGCTCTCTACTCAGTGGGGAGCCTGATTCCCCTTCTCTCTCTGCCTGCCTCTCTGCCTACTTGTGATCTCTTTCTCTGTCAAATAAATAAATAGCATCTTTAAAAAATAATAGTCAGTGGGATAACAGATAAATGAATGATGGTTCATCTTTAATATAGAACCTTAGCACAACTGTTAAAGGGAATGGGTCTCTGCTATATGTACTGATATTTAAAAAATCTTCAGATTATATTAGATGGTCAATCAAGTTACTGAGCAGTATGTATGGAAGGATCCTGTTGCTTAATAAATATTTTATGTATTTATCTTAGAGAGAGACTGAAATAGAGTGTGAGTGGGGGAGGGGAAGAGGGAAAGTGAAAGACTCTCAAGCGGACTCCTCACTGAGCATGAAACCCAGTGTGGAGCTGGATGCAGGGCTCCATCCCACAACCCGTGAGATCATGACCTGAGCCGAAACCAAGAGTTGGACACTTAACTGACAGAGCCACCCACATACCCTGGAATGGTCCTCTTTTTTTAAAGCTATGTACATACATGCGTGGGTATTATAAAATCATAGGAAAAGATCTGGAAGGAAGCATCTATTTTCCTGGAAAGTAGGTGAGAGTTTAGAAAAATTGAGGGGACATAAAGGGAAACTTTCAAATTTTTCTTTATAAATACACATAAATGTTTGAATCTTTTATAGGAGCAAGGACTCATTATTTACTTACATAATTAAAAAAAGAAGTGAATATTTTAGGAACTAAAGTCATCTGGCAGAAGTATGTTTGTGTTTTCCTAAACTTTTAAGATATGTTAGGGTACAAGACGTTTTCTCTTTTAGGATTTTGTTCAAAACATCCTTTCTACCCCTCCTCCCCAGCCTTCAGCCAATTTCTGAAATTTAAGCATATTCCAGCAACAGATAATGAATAATTGTTTCAGATAGGGGTCTCGGTCTTGTTCTATGATATGTTATAATGTAGGATCAACAAACACTAACAGAAATCAGCAAGCTTAAGTCCCCTGCTCAATAATTCCAAAAATTGAATGTGCCATTCTGGACCATTATATTGAGGTCTCTAGTTGTCCCCAGCCTAGGTAAGAATGAGTGGGGACACAATGACCTATGTTTTGAGATGTCAGTAGACAAGTACTGGAAATTCACTAGAGGCCCTGAAGGTATCCATCTGATCTCCTCTGAAGAGCCTCCAACAGAGAGGAGGTGGAGAGTGGGATGGTTTTCCTGCCCTGGGCATTCACAGAATCCATACCCATGAACATCTAATAGATTAGGAAAGATTTACCTGACAATTTTGCCTTCAAACTGGGGCAAAAGTACCATGTGGGCGGTCCCAGCACCACAGTCTGCATGGAGGGCCAGTGTTGGAGGGATACTCTACCTTTGATCCGAAGGTCATGGGACTCAAAGCAGTTCATGCTGTTGTATTCACCAAAAAGAGAAAACTGAGACATTTTCTATCTATCTAAACAGCTGATCCCAGATCTGTCTATAATGTTGCCCAAATGACAATCCAAATTGACGAAAAGATAGTTGAAATTATGAGGCAGCCTGGGCCCCAGTCTCATTATTTCGATAGCACAAACACGGCCTTTAATAGCATGCTGTCATTGTCACGCCCGTCTCAGGAAGAGCAGATGATGATGGCTATTCGTTTGCATTTTTAAAAATATGTCTGGCTATCTGACAAGGTTTACATTCAAATTAAAATAATAACAAGAATGCAGGCTAGTGGCTTGTCCTGCAATTGTCCAGGGCAATATTATAATGTAGGAGGGCATTCCCATCCCCTACCCCCCACTGCCGTGAGCTCCTAAAGCTATGGTAAAAAAGAAGATCTATAGTAATAGTTCCTTTTGCTTTTAAAATATGAAAACTATAAGCAAGCAAATAGAATGTGGCATTTCAGATACACTTCCACAACCCATAGGAGGCTGCTAATGCTCTTACCTCAGGGATAAAGACTTATATATAAAAATATGTCACTCTTCGCCATTCTAACACATCACGCTTATTACCCCTAAATTTGGCTTTTGTTTGGTTTGCTAATAATATTTCCTCCTAATCCGCAATTATCAATTTGCCCATCCTGTTTTACTTTATCTTATTATCAGGGTAAATATCATCTATTTAAGATTATTATCTCCTGAACAGTCACCATGGGCAATGGTTTTCCACTGCACACCAGAGGGAGAGTGTTTGAGTAGGAGAGGGAGTGAATAGAGCAGGCAGTGGTTACAGTGGTTTTAAGAGGTGACTGCATAGATGTGACCTCCTTTCCCTCTTGCCGGTCTACTGGAGGTGGCCCAGGGCAGGGTAGGAAGGGAAACCTGAGAAGACTTGTGGATATGGTCAAACCATGCAGGGACCAGGCTGCATCATAAACCAGTGTGCAAGACAGGACATCCTCGATACTGCCCTGAATGCAGTCACCACCTTCTGCCCACGAGGCCAGGGCCCTGTCTCTCTTATCTGTTTTGTGCAGTGCTCAACGGTGTGCCATGCACGGGAGGTTGGTTAAAATATATAGGATGATGGTAAATACAGATTAAAATAAAGTGCTGAGAAGCCAAGCCTATTAACTCACCTTGAGGTCCCTGCCCCGATGGAGAAGCCAGGCAGAACAAATGGGCCTGTAATGCTCCGAGCCAAAAGCCCCCAGTGGGAAGACTCTGTGAGCAGCATGTGTGGAGGAATTAATGACACACTGTCTTTAATGTTCATCGGGATTGAACACTGCTAATTTACAGCACTTCGGCTTTTTGGGGCCCCTTAGCGTCTTTCCAATTATGCTAGCGGGGAGGTGACTGGCCCATCCACGGTCCCCATGGGGAGACTGTGGAAGCAGAACTTAGCAACAGAGGCGGGGGGTTCCCACTACACGCCAGAGGGAGACAGGCAGAGATGCCTGTCCTAATGAAGCCACATTGTTCACGCTGCTCTTAGTGGGCGACCCCGCTCTGGCTCAGGGTTCCCTCTGCCCGGGCTTCACGCACCCACCCTGGAACGGAAAAGCACGACCATCCCACAGCCGACTCTGGGACCGGAGTGTGGCTCGCCTTATATTCTGTAGTTAAAAAGCAATAAATCTTAGGTCAGGTAATGAATTCCATTTTGAGTAATCTCATTACGGACATCTATTCAAAGAGTCGGTACAGCACAAGCAGAATGACTGGAAAACCCAGTATAATGTGCTGGCTTTTTTCCCTGTGCCAAATTAACAGTGAAGGCCTCTAAAAGGATGCTTCGTTTTAGGCTCTCTTATTATCAGAAATATTATACAAGCTGGAATTGGGGCCTGAGCGGAATGGTACTGCTGAGATAACTCCCACTGTTGGATCGATGGCTGGCGGGACTCCAGCAGGAAAGAAGCTCAGAGCGAGGCAGCCTTCTATCCACCGCCCCAGCTCACAGCTCTCTGCCTGAGCCTGGAAGAAGGAGGGATGAATAGGGGTAAGAAAGTCCAGGGAGGTATGAGTGGCAAGGACATTTTCTATGACTATCTTACAGGATCTGTTTCACTTAACTAATCTTAAATGCAGTGATCAAATTGTTCTTCTGAAAGCCCTGAGTTATGTCACCGCCCTAGAACCTTCAGCTGTTCCCCGTTACTATCGAAAAAGAGTGTGGCTTTCTCATCCTGAAATTTAAAGTAATCCCCAAACTTTACACACCCATCACCTGAGGATCTTGTTAAAGAGGAGTTTTGGTTCGTGGATTAGCCTTGGGGTGAAGGCTAAGATTGGATGTCTATAATTAGCTTCCAAGGTGATATCCCAGTAGCTTGTCTGTGCACCAGACTTGGAATAGCAAGGTTCTAGAGTATGGGCTCTCAAACTTTGACTTACATTAGAATCACCAGAAGGTTTGTTACACTGGAGATTCTGAACTCCACCCCCAGAATTCCTGGTGCAGTGGGTCTCGGGGAGGGCTCAAGAATTTGCATTTCTCAGGAGTTTCCAGGTGGTGCTGATGCTATTGGTCCCTGGGCCTCACTTTGAGAACCATTGCTCTAGGGTAGTTATTCTCAAACCCAACTGCACCTCCACATCATCTGATTTAAAATATGAAGATTTTAAAACATCCTGATTCCCAGCTCTACCCTCAGACTAAGAAAATTAGAATCTCTGAGAATAGGATCCCAGCATGAAAATCTTTTTCAACTCCTTAAGTGATTCTTTTCTTTTCTTTTCTTTTAAGATTTTATTTATTAGAGAGAGGGAGAAAGAGTCCATAAGCAGGGGGAAAGGCAGAGGGAGAAGCAGACTCCCCTGCTGAGCAGGGAGCCTGACATGGGGCTCAATCCCAGGACCCTGGGATCATGACCTGGGCCAAAGGCAGTTGCTTTAACCAACTGAGCCACCCAGGTGCCCCTCCTTAGGTGATTCTTAATATGAATAGAGACTCACTGCCTTAAAACACGGTTCCCAGCATAACTTTCCCTACAGCGTCCAGAAGGAAAACAGGGCGATGTGCTCATCCCCGAATTAGCTTTCTGCACTATTACATTTCAGAATTTAGGCTTACATCGGTTTTTCTTCCTGAAATAACCTCCTATATCCACTGTTAAAACTCCATCTGTCTTTCATGGTTTATCTTGCACACCATGAAGGCAGGAAGCCCTTCCTCTAGGCCCATGGCCAGCTGAGATCTTCTTAATATACTGCCTCCTAATTCCAGTCACAGACGAGATTCTCACCCACCTCACCTCATCCCTCCTTTCTATTGCCACAGCCCTCCTGGGAGCCTCCCTAGTGAAGCCTGGGCCTGCCCTCGGGGCATTTGTGTGGCCACTGGCCTTTCCCCACCAGCCTCTAAGTGCCCTGCCGGTAGCAGCTTTTCCTCATTCATTCTACCCGGTCCTCCTGAAGCCTTCAGTGCACTGTCCTATTCTAAAGTCCCTCACTTAGAATCTGTTCAGTTGTTCTGGTTTTGTACCTAAGTGGCCCCTGACATACATGTCCTCTCACAATATTCTTACATGGGCACTTGTCTTATCCTTGCCTGTAGAGATCATCTTCCTAGGACAGGACGGCATCATGCAGATCTTTTTCCAAACCCCACCACCACCTCCCTCCCAAGCGCACTCTCTCCTCTAAGTTCCTGCTACTCAAAATGTGACCCATGGACCAGCCCCGTTGGAATTGCAGATCCTCAGCCCCCCCTCAGAATTGCTGAGTTAGAATCATTTTTAAAAAGGTTTTATTTATTCATGAGAAAGAGAGAGAGAGTGAGAGCACAAGCAGGGGTGGAGGGAGAGTGGGGAGGGCAGAAAGAGAGGGGGAAGCAGTCTTCCCACTGAGCGTGGAGCTCCACAAGGTGGGGGTTCATCCCAGAATCCCAGGATCCTGACCTGAGCTGAAGGCAGACGCTTAACCCACTGAGCCACTCAGGAGCCCCTAGAATCTGCATTTTAACAAGATCCTTAATATGTGTACCCATTAAAGCTTGAGAGACACTTCTTTGGACAGTAAAATAATAAAATAATGCAGAGAATGGGTTCTGGACTCTGCTTTTAGGCTGGGGATATTGAGTGAGTTCCAGAAAGTCACCACAGCCTAGCTTCCCCATCTTTAAGGTGAGAATAGTCTTCATCTCCTAGAGATGTGGGAGCATTAAATAATGCAATGTAAATAATTAGCTAATGCCTCCTAAGTCACCACTCAGTGTGTTACAAGCCCTTAATAATACAGTTTGAACTATCACTACTCAATTAAAACTGGTTAACTTTAATTGAATTTAAACTGCCACCCAGACTGGTAAGAAAACGAAACACAATTCTGCACGGATTTCGGAAACAGGAACTGTAAAAGATAAATAAAAATATTAAAAACCCTTTAGCAGACATTAAGGAGCATGTCAAATCAATCCTGTGTTGAACCTCAGGCAATTCGGTGGTTGGAGCCTTTAAAATTGCCATCCCCCCAAATTCTGCTGCGTCACCAGGATTTTCTCTACTGCGCAATTCTTTCGGGCCACCTTTATTCTGCTCTACCTAAACAACAACTTCATAAGTGAATTTTGTTTCTCAGCCTCCTACATCTGTGGCTGTCGCGATGACCTCAGCGGGCCAGGAAACGAGCTCCTCGCTAGGCTGAAACACGTTCGCACACTGCCCCCTAGGGGATATAGTCTGTCATGACCCTCAAGACCCAAGGAAGGAAAAAACCCAAAATCTGTTGGGGTTGCGTGTGTGGTTAGCTGGGAGGAAAAGTGCTGAGTCCTTGGCTGTGACAGTCTGCCCAGCTTTCAGATGATTACCGCGACACTCTGAATGAGATAGTCTGCTCCGGCGTGGGGCCTCACGGGAACTCACAGAACTTGATGTGTGTGACCTGGGTTTGAGTCCCTGGGATGTTTGAAATAAAGGCACTGACTATAGTGACAGTCTAGAATGACAACCAACATCGAAAATGAGACCTTAACTCTACTATATTTAGGGATATGAAAATAAGACATCTATGCCCCATACAACATACCCGCATTTTAAGCTGTTAGGAGAACAACAGGACAAAGTCAGCAAGTAACTATTGGGAGGCTACCATGTGCCTGCCAGTGCTCCAGGCACTGGTGGTCCTTGCTGAACACGAGACGGGTGGATCCCTGCTCTCACAGAGCTGAGATTCTAATGAAGGCCAGTGAGCTTCGGCTGTCTCCCTGCTGTGTCCTTCGGCTCTGGTGAGCTTCCCTTGGTTCCGGGGAGGCACTGGCTTGCCTTGGAATGAAAGACAAGGGCCATGTGCCCTCCATCACTCCAGAGGCAGCTCACAGATGACCCTGTCTCTTTCCTATGAACTAACAGTGATTTTTTTCTTTCCTTTTTCTTTCTCCCTCTCTCTTCCTTCCTCCTTTCTTCGCTCCCTTCCTCCCTCCCTCCCTTCCTCCCTTCCTTCTTTTCTTATTTCCTTGCTTGTTCCTTGCAGGATTTCATTGTTTGTTTTGAGAGAAAGAGAGAGAGAGAAAGAGAGAGAGAGAGAGAAAGAGAGAGAGAGAGAGACTTCTGTTTTGGGGCAGGAGCTACAACGCGTCCTGGTACTGGATCCTTCCTGAGCCCCTGCAGTGGGGGACACAGAAGGTCCGTGGGGCTCCTTGCAACAAGGAACCGTTCACTCTGAGGCACTCAGGAGAACAAACAGGAGGCCCCCAAAGGCCAACAGTGGCTTCATTCAAAGGTTCCATTTGAACCTACAAACTTAGTATTTCTTCCTCTTAAAAGGTCATCTCTGTTCTCATTCTGTACTCACCTCCTGGCCTCCAAAACTGCCTCCTGACAGTCCATAATTCCTTCCCCACTGCTATTCTGATGACACACCAGCCAGAGCCCTTTGCTATTGATGTGTAGTGAGTCCCTTTGTCAGCAAAGTGGGAAACCATTCCCCGGGGCTGTCGCAGAGAGGGTGCTCGAGCTGACAGTGGGGTCCGAGGGGACATCCCGCAGCCCAGCCCGCCTCAGGCCTTTCCTATCCCACCGGATGCTCCTGCCTGTCTCCCTCCTCTAGGGCTTTCTGGTGCTGGCGCTGAGAACATGCAGTGAAAGAACGTCTTCTTTCTCAGGGGTCAGTTACTGGATTTACACCCTGTTCCCACCAGCCAACCAACCATCCTGGATCCGTTCCTGTTTTCTGTGCCACCGGCAACCCTCCAAGTGCGCCTGCCACATGGGAAGCCCTCAGTAAAGAGAACTGCTATGCTCATGGCCAGAGCCCGGACTGTGCATGGAGCATCATGTATTTGCTTTTATTTTTTCTATTTTAATCCATCTTCAGAATGATTCCCATTTTGCAGCCGAGAAACCTGAGGCTTTCAGAACCCAAGTCATTTGCTCTCCGCCATGCAGTGCTTAATGAAAACAGAATTTAAACCTGGGAGTCTGGGGTGCCTGGGTGGCTCAGTTGTTAAGCATCTGCCTTTGGCTCAGGTCCTGATCCCAGGGTCCTGTGATGGAGCCCCACCTCAGGCTCCTGGCTATGCAGGAAGCCTGCTTCTCCTTCTCCCACCCCCTGCTTGTGTCTCTGCTCTCACTGTCTCTCTCTGTGTCAAATAAATAAAATCGTTAAAAAAATATTAACAAAACAAAACAAACAGGAGTCTAACTTGAAAATCTTTATCCACTACTCTGTGCCAGTCCCCTGTGGAGTGAGACACCTTATTTGGTAATAAGGTGCCTCCTTGTTTGGGAAGTAAACCTAATAACTCAGTTCAGTCATTAGGAAATTTTCACATAACATAGGAGTTCAGGACTGCATCAGTAATTCTTTCCCATGTCACCCATTATCCCTCTTGGACTGGGGTTCAGACATTTCTTCCCAGCTCGGCCTCTGGGTCAGTACAGCTCACCAGGAGGCTCTCCTGCCCCTCAGAGGCAAATGATGGCATTAGCAGTGGCTTCTTAGCATGGGGCAGAAGATGCAGTGAGCGGAGTGCCCCAGGAGCCAGCAGCAGGAGCAGCGCCTCTACCACACACGTTAAGTGCCTGTCAGTGGCTTCCTAACAAATGGCTTCATTGAGACTCTCTCTTGTCCAGGTCAGTCGCTGCATGTCCACTCGAGGCTGCTAAAAGCCACGCTCCTGCACTCTCTTTCCTGCTCTGGAAAATGACACTGAAACCATAATGAGGCTGGAGGAAGTCAACGAGACAGGAAATAAATCCACCTGGGTGCTGGTGCTTGTGGAGGTGTTTTGGAAGGCCGCTCGTCCCTCGGGAAGGCGCTTGTTTGATGCAACTGTGGCCAGCAATTCTTTGCCCCCTTGTTGCTGCGAAAGGCAGGTGCAGATGGATTTCAAAATGAACTTGAAGCTCAGAGGACAGGTAGGGCATGGCAGTGAGAGGCCACTTTGACAAGGGCTGGCTATGATGTAAGATGAGCTTTGGTCAGGATTTCCTGAGGCAAGAGCAGCGTTGACTGGTTTTATTTTTAGGTGGTGTTGATATTTTTAGTGAAAGTCCAAGAACATCTCCATTTTGGGAGGTCACGAGGTGGGGGGAAAAGGGATGATTTCCTGAGGTTAGTCATTTCCTTACTGCTGGGGAAAAGATTTAGCCATGCTCCTATGTCACAGGAAGTGCCCGGAGATGGTAAGCACTGCTGACATCATGGGAACTCACAACGCTGGTGTGTCGGAGCTCACACACTCCTTCCTGGCCCCTGAGCCAGGTGAGTAGAGGCTGCTTCCTGTTTTCAGCTCTAGGAGGAACTTTTAGCTTCTGAGAGCTGCTCTGGAGAATCAATCACAAGGCTTGTGGGGGTAAGCAGCCAGGACCAGACACCGGAAAGCGAGGTGGTGGCAGGAGTTGTTGGGTGTGTCCTGGCAGCTCCCCGAACTGCTGAGTCATCGTGTGCTCCGGGAGGTGTCCAGGGAAACCAAGTGGCTTTGATTCCAAGATCATAAAGCATTCCTGGTCTGAAGCTTGCTTATTAGCTGGAGATCCACTTAGTGCCTGGATCTCATCCATTCCTAAATTCCCTCAGCAGGTCCTACCAATTTCACCTCTGAGATTTCTGAATCTGGTTCCTCCACTCCTACCTCTGTGATATCAGTGACACCCTCAGCTGGAAGAGAGATTGCTCTTTCTGGCAATGATCTCTTCCGTGTGTTTCCTCCTCTTTGTTACTGGTAGATGCATCATAGGGA
Source organism: Spilogale gracilis (assembly GCA_004023965.1). NCBI lineage: Eukaryota > Metazoa > Chordata > Mammalia > Carnivora > Mephitidae > Spilogale > Spilogale gracilis. The sequence goes on along the minus strand of PITA01008553.1, from coordinate 50,800 downwards.
AACCCACAGTGGCTTTGTCACCACTCCTCTCTGCCTGGTCCACTGTAGACTTTGCTAATTGGTCATGACTCTTTCACTGCTAAGCCCAGACATGGGTGACCACACTGTCTTTCTTAACACTGTCCTTCAAGCTCTCATGACCACTCACTTGGAACTGGCATTTGACATAAAGTCAATTTGCCATCTTGGTGCTTGTGTTATCTTCCTAAAAACTAAATCCTTGATTATGTCTCTTTGCAGACGTGAGACTTTTTCTGTCTCCCGGGTGCCTTCAGAATGAATTCAGCCTCCCTGGCAGGGCATGGTCTCACCTCTCCCTGGCTGTGTGGCTTCATCTTCTCACCTCCCTTCTCTCGACTTCCCACCCCCAAACATTAACCCCAGGAGACTCCTTATACTTTCCCAGAAATGTTCTGCTTTTTCCCGACTCTTGGCCTTCCACAGGGTGTTCTTGCTTTCTAGATTTTCCATTGTCCTTTCTCCTTTCTGCAACCTCTAACTTGTTTTTTCAAACCCTCACTATTCCTTTTCTGTGATGTCTCCATGATTCCACTCCGCAAAGCCAGTGGTCCCTCTTCTGTGTTCTCATAGACTTCTGCTTTTACTTCTATTAAAGCATTTGTCATTGTAATATCTCATATAGTATTTATGTTATAATATGTTGTGCTTATTCTAATAATTGTATTTTTATAATTATGGTCAGACATTTGCTTATTTATTCAATACATTTATTATCTACCTTCTATGTGTTGTGTTAGTAATAGGTAAATGAATACACAGAAGGGATGTTTAATGAACTTTCAACTCAATGAATGAATAAATGATATTTCATTGCTAATCTAAGCTGCCTTTAGCCCTTGTTTGTTTGTTTGTTTGTTTGTTTATCTGAGACCTAGAGACACAAGCAGGGAAAGTGGCAGAGGCAGAGGGAGAAGCCCCATGTGGGGCTTGATCCCAGAACCCTGGGATCACGACCTGAGCTGAAGGCAGACACTTAACTGACTGAGCCACCCAGGTGTTGTATCCTTTATATCTTTAGAGTAGCTTTCTCTAAATTCTAGGACTTAAATATTCCCCTAAGTCCTATAGAAACTATGAAAATAGATATTTTTAAAACTTATTTTTACAAATATCAACCCAGATATCTAACTTTACCTGAATGTATATATGATTACATAATTTCAGTCATATCCTTTTTTTCTCCTTTTTTGGTTACATTTCTTCCCTACTCCTTCCTATAATTGGTACCTCCAGGTGACTTGAGATTACTTGAGATTGGCCCTATTTTAGCAGTGAATACCCCACATCCTGGAAAATCTCTCAATCCCAGGCACACTAAGGTGAATAGTTACTCTCCTTCATTGTATCTCTATGTTTCTTCCCTAAGTATGCAATTTTTAAAATGTGTGTTCTTCCTTATTTTTCTCTGTATTAATATAGTACTCTTACAGCTGTCACTGTTATTTTATAAAATGAGGCCATAGTCTATATATTACTAGACTCTGTATTACTATATTATATTACATTATATTATATCATGTTTAACAGTATTCCTTATCCTAACTTACCCACTAACAAAACTGCAAAAAAAAAAAAAAATCAAGTCAACTGGTATAGCTCTGGGTCATTCTGTATATTACTCTATGCTATGAAAATTCCATAATAGTTTGGCTGCTCACTTACTGATGGGCATTTATGTTGTTTCCATGTTTTCTTTGGGGGTGGGAACAATGATGATACACATACACGCACATAGACATATCTTCATGTATTGATGCTTTTATTTTTATGAGATAAATAATTTTCAAGAGTAGAATTGCTGAATTAAATATTAAATGTAATTTCAATTTTTATAATTATTGCTGAATTGCTTTCCTAAACAGCTCTAACACATCACATTTCTGTCATCATATGTAAGAATACCCTTTCCATCACATCCCCACCAGCCCACCATCACTTGGTGTGATAATTCTTACTAATTTGTCTGTCTGATGGTTATAAAATGGCATCTCATTGTTACTTTAATTTGCATTTCCCTGACTACTAGAGAATTTGAGCGTTTAAAAAATGCATTTGGCCATTTAAATGGGCTCTTCAATAATTTGTCTGTTCATATCTTTTACCTACTTTTCTGTGGGATTATTTGACTTGGCTACAATTTTAAAAGGATTTTATATGTTTCAGATGCTACCTCTATTAAAATCTGTTACATTTTTTCACCTCTGACATTTCCTTGTGATTTTATGTATGAGATCTTCTGTGATACAAATTCCCTTGCTTTTTATAGATTTAAATGTGCCTATCTTTTCTTATCTACCTTCTGAATTCCTTGTCTTGGCTTGACAGTTCTCCTCAACCCATGGATTACATGAGTGGTGTCTTTCATTTTCTTAAAATTCTTTTTGTTTTATTTTTCACATTATAGTTCCCCATTTTTATCTTATATAGTTTGACTATGTTATGCCTACCCCATTCACTGGGAGATAGGTCATTTATAGATATTCTTCTAGGTATCTAGAGCCCCAGCTGAGTATCTTTGTCCAAGCCACCTGCGTTCTTGCTCCTTATCCCACACACCTTGCACTGAGTCGCAAACCCAAAGGCTAGTGTCCATCAAGCTCTCTCAACAGTGCAAGTAACCCTACTCCAGGTTGTTAAATGATCTTTGTGCTAACATGAGCATAATGATATCTTAGGACTAAAATTTGTGTGTAATACTGATTTTCGAATTTTGACCATTAGCTTCAATCTTCCCCTCTTTTTAAAAAAAAAAAATATTATCCTGATTGTCCTCTGGGTAATAGCGCCTTTACTCACACTCACTCATATGCTTTCAAGTAGAATTGACTCCATCCCCAGATCCAGGGGTGGAACAATGGGCACATTCCTCGGCCAGTTAAATTACTCTGACCATCATAATGGCTAAAAGAAATGCTCCAATCATAGCCAATGAGACATAAGAGGATACTTTCCAGACCTTCTGGGAAAGAGAAGTTTTTACCTTCTCTTCTTCATGCTGGTAGTACTGGGACATGCGGGCAGCTACCCTGATATCAGCCAGCCTGATCAGAGAGCTAAGGAATTGGAGCCAAGGAACAGAAGGTGAGAAACTGTGCCTGATCCCATTGTCAGAGCCTTGGATCAAGCTCTGTGGAAGTGGGTCCTTTGACTATTTAATCTCATGAACCAGCAGAATACTCTTGTTTAAGAAAGCTATTTTAGATCAGTGTTCCCACTTCTCCTAAAACTTTTAATACATAAGATCTTTTTTCTCAGCTGCAGTCGCTTAATGGGGCTTCTTAAGGAATTCTCCATATCAAGTCCCCAACTATCATATGTGGGGGGAGGGGAGTCAGCCAAATCCATCTCAGGGGCTGAATTGCCATATATCTGTTTGCACTAGGGCTGAGTTACATCTTAGGAGAGAAAGTCCAGCTGAGAGATGAGCAAGTCAGGGCTACAAGCTTGGTGTTCTTTGAGTTGTGTCGGGGGAGGTGGTGGTGTGATTTGATGAATAGCATGGGGTTGCCCCTAGTTCCCTGCGCAAGAGTCTTCAGCGAGAGGGAACCATGTGTGAAAATGTAAAGATTTCCTCTCCACAAATTCTGTAAGACCCCACAGTGTGTTTGGCACACTCTACAACCCATAACACAGTTGTAGGGACCAATCCTGACACTTCCAATGACTGAGTTACTAGAGCAATTGAAGGGGAAGGGGAAATAGCTTTTGTGGAGATGAAATATTATGGAAGCAACATCATCTTTCAGGAATTAGGGATTGCTTGTTGATAAGCAGGGTCTTACCTTGAATGCAGCAGAACTCATCAGAACAGGCAGTGGTGCCCACAGACAGCACCATCCAGCAAACCCAAGACTGCTCAGGAGAGGGAAGCTGGAGTAGAGAGGAAGAAAAAGCAGTATGTGCCATATACTAACTCTTCGGACTTCTCTCGTGTGCATATGAGATTCCTCCTGGAGACTCCGTGAAAAACAGTGGATGGGGGTAGGGTGGTGAATATGGAGGAATCGGAGGTCCTGTATTGGTAGACAGGAATAAGACTTTGCAAAATAAGTTACTGCCATAAATGACCCGTAATAACAGGTGAGACCATGTTGTGATTTTGCCATTGTTGGCACCATGCCCTTTCTCTCTTGGTTTGCCTTCTTTAGCCACATTCTCCTTCCAAATCCTACCCTCCCTGGGAGAAAGTCTCCCCTGATATCCACTGGGCAAGGTCAAGCTTGCCTCTCCATTCCCCTAACATCTTCGAATAGTGCTCCTATTCTTTTTTTTTTAAGATTTTATTTTTTTATTTCACAGAGAGAAACACAGTTAGAGAGTGAACATAAGCAGAGGGAGTGAGAGAGGGAGAAACAGGTTTCCTACCCAGCAGGGAGCCTGATGTGGGGTCCGATCCCTGGGCTCCGGATTCATGACCTGAGCCGAAGGCAGCCGCTTAATGACTGAGCCGCCCAGGAGCCCCTAGTGCTCCTATTCTTAACACTTTCCATGCTTTCTGTAATTTGCTCACATCTGTCTCTCCCACTATTCTCTGGAGATACAAACATATGTGTGTGTGTGTGTGTGTGTGTGTGTGTGTGTGTCTAGGTCTGTCTTTGACGTAGAAAATATTCAGAGCCAGAGTCTGGTTGAGCAGCTACTCCATTTCATATGTAAGACTTTTTTGTGGGTTCACCATTGAACCTTTCTTGTTTCTGTTTCACTGCAAAAAATCAGTTTCTCTTGTTATTTTTCTAGACAAGAGGGGAAGTGGTTAAAAATTGAGGGCATCTGACTAGGTTTTTTGATTTAGTGACCTTAATCTCCAATGCCAGAATTAATCTTTCTTTTGTGAGGACCATTTAAACCGAGAAAGAGTTAATACTCACACTACATCACGAACAAATTGCCTCATTCAGGAAGGAAAAAAAAATTCTCCCAGAAAATTGGATGTCAGTGGATTATTCTCCCTCAGATCCAGGGATTAGTGTTTGCCCAGGAAGGACATCCAAGTGAAAAAAAAAATATTCTATCAATGCATTTGAGGGCACTGTGTGCTCTTCTGTCCCCACCTTGACTGTGGCTTTCATCCTCAGCGTCATGTGATGTCATGCTGCCTACCTCACTTACCTCTCTTACGGAGTTTTGTTTATTAAAAATTTGAGAACTCTGTAGATTTACGATACCTCAGCATTGACAGATGATCTATGCCCCTATTTTTCTCTTTCATCCAAACACTGGTGATTCAAAAATTCTTTAAGATGAGGAGGACCTTAAAATATTATCCCTTACTTTATGGGTTTATCATAAAAAATACATTTTATGCAGTGAAGATATATCGCCTAGGTAAACTAGGTAAACATGTATTTTTCTTAAGAAGATTCACAATTTATGATGCTCATTGAAAAGGATAAATAATAGGTTTAGTAAGCCAAGAGTGAAGTTACTGAATCTTTAAAAAGAGAGAGGAGAGACATTTGAGGTATGAGTGCTCATTTTCTTTGATCATTTAAATTGCCCTGGACACTTTGTGGAGACCTTTTAAATGCATTCTTCATCACTAATGACATTTTCATGAAAGAAGGTATTTCTTATTTAACAGTCCATCTATTTCTCTAGCCTGCTCTTCAACTTCCGTCACAAAAGGCTGAGGACAATTTGAAGTTTTCACAAGGTGACTAATAAAATTATAGGCCTGATGGATAGACCAGGATCTTGGGTTTTTCTCTTAAGTTCATTGATCCAGACATCCTCAGAATGCTGGCCAGTTTGGAAATAGATGGGGGATCATGAACACTCTAGAAGGATCCAGAGCTATTGATCTTCAGGCTCCTGAACATCTCAGTTGGAGTCAACAGCTTGGTGCCGCTATCTCAGGTGTTTGAAGGCCACAGTCCAGGTGGCAGGTGTGACCTTGTGATGCTGTCTTGAGATGACGATGACACATAAAGAAAACTGCAGAGGTGGCAAAGGAGGAGTTAAGATGAAGCAAGGGCAGGACTTTGGTCAACGTGGTGCTCTTGGATGCTCCTAGGTCTGAGCAAGAAACATGTAACCTATTTTCTAAATAAAATGATTTTTTCTAAAGATGTCTTTAATGTGCCAGCTGTTCATGTGTACACAGGAGAATGGTTTCTCAGGTGCAGAGTCCTTAGCATCAAGGAGGCTCTCTGGTAAAACTCTTCAGTGGCCATTGGATGTTGGCACCAGGAATGCCTACCAGCTCCAAATTAACGGCCATCCTAATTTCTCACAAGCTCCCTGGCATCTGAACGCGTTCAGACATAAATCTCACCAGCAAGAAGAGACGAAAGTGAAAATAAAGTGTGAGGAATCAAAAGGAAGTTGCGGAACGCATGGCAGATGTGAGATTTGTCTAGCAAAACCCATGTGCCAAGCACATGATTGATGACATTAGCGAGAGAGGTTAATAGCTCTGGACGGGGCTGCTTGGGCTTTTTAAAAAGTAAGCATAGAACAAATGCTAAGTCCGCAGCAGGAAAGGCGAGCTGAAGCAAGTGAGGTTTTCAAAACAAATAGCATGTCATCTGCTTACATAACATCGATGGTTGAGGCAAACAGAAGGCAAAAAGTCGTCCACCGCCCCCGCGGTGGTTGGGAGAGAAGCCCTTTCACCAGCCGATACCTTTGAAGGTGGCAGATTTTGAGTGACAAGCAGGTTATAATGAATTCTGCAGGAGGCAATGACATGCCTAGTTTACATCGTGAATATTTTGGCCTTAATTTATGCCGCAAGCAGTGGCTGAGCCCAGGTCCATTACGTGCCCACTGAAGATGATTTATGTGAGTTTCATGTACTTGGACTTTAATTATTCACATGATTATCAATAAAAAATAAGGGCAGAGCAGTGTTGAACGTGAACAGGTTGGCAGGGGCAATCAGCCGACTGCAGGGACGAGAGGTAAGTAAGGGCAGGGGAACATTGCCTTTTTTATTTCACATCGGGTCTGAGAACAAATTCATAAGCAGGATTCACACTTTTCCTCCCTTTTTCACAAACATACAAACTGCCAACCTGTTAATCAACTCCCTGATGGCAGAAAAATGTCTCTGGGAAACATGTGCCAAGTATCAATTGTTATTGGCTGAAACTCAATAGGATGAAATGAATTGATGCTGCCGTTCTATCCCATGCAATGCAATCACTGATCAATAGTGAGTAATTGGACATCACTATGTGAGGAGATAATGCTGACCCAGGAATATCACAATGAGTTATGGGGGCATATTAATCACTGTCTAAACGTTTCATCAATGTAATTTCTGTCCAACAACCTGCTATGGTATCCAACTCTGGGGGGTGGGAGGGCTCCCATTTTTCCCCTGCTAGTATTAATTTGAAGGGCAAAACTGCATGATTCAAGAGATCCCAGTTTCGTGCCCCTTACCCTTGATTTGTTGTGAGCCTCACAATCTGTGGGGTTAGAACTCCATACAGGTTGCAGAGGGGGCTATAAACCTCGGTACCTGTGGGAGAAGGAAAAAAAAGGGGGACAAATGAAATAAGCAACTGAAATTCATCTGAAATGGGGCTCTTCCCCAGAAGTAGCATTTGCTTTAGCTCTTGTTCTCCTTCTCTCGCCTAAGAAATTGCCAAGGGACCAGTAGGAAGAGAAAAAAATTTCTTTTCAAGGTTCAGGCCCTAGGGAAAAAAAAAACAAAAAAACCCCAGAACTATTCTAGGATAAAAATAAAAACCTTTAGGAACGTTCCCTTTGGAGATTCGGTTGTTGGCGGCAGGGACATATTCTGGCTATGGGGACAGGTTGGGATTTACTGCTGCCCATTTCAGGATGAGCTTATGAATGCTCTTTCCCCATGGCTGCTTGCATGTTGAACTTGGTGGGCTATGTAGCACAGTTGTTGCCAAGGAAATGCTGAGCTTGAAGATCTAACAGCAATTCTCATAATGGTTATGATGCTATTAGCCAACTCCTTCCATCAAAAAACTTTTTTCCCCCTTGTTTCTTAGCCTGGTATTTTTGGGATAAAATATATGTTCCCTTAGCAAGAGGAAAGCCTGGAAATAATTGAGATTGGATTTTTCTGGAATAGAATCCCAACCAAGTTCTTCTGGGACAACAACACTGAGACTTCAGAAAGAGCCAATACCAGGATTCCAGGAAGTTAAGTGTCTCACCGGGGGAGGCAGTTTGGGGGGATGGGGGGGAAGCAAAGGTGGCAGGAACACATGGTGGGAGGTGGGAGAGCAGCTTCTCTTGTGTATGAAACCCAGGCCTGCTGGGAAAGGACCTGAGGCAGGGATGTGGTTTCTTAATCAACACTTTCCCAGTTAGTCAGCACTCACCAAATTAAGGAGATATCGTAAGATCAGAGGGGAGAAGGCTGAGCCTCCAAGGGCATATCTGCAGCCTCCTCCAAGAGCTTCTCAGCCAAGCAAATGGTGTCAGCATGTTGTAACGTGAGCGATTTTCCAGAATGTGTGTTGGGACGGCCTCCATTTTCCCTACCTGCTTCTTAAGCCATGTGACCCAACCCAACTCTTTCTTGTGAGAGCCACTTGGGAGCAGTTGGAGCAGGATGATAGCCTATTCACCTGGATCCAGCTGAGCCAAGGGGTTGATTGGGAACTCAGATGTCTGCCCAGGTTTGAAATTCTAGTTGGAAGGCCTTGGGTTTGTCAGACAATCGGGAAATATTCCAAGGCCAGACTTCAAAGTGCAGTTGTCTAAACTTTCTTCTTGACAGTGGGCCAGAGGTGTGGCAAGAGCAGCCCAGCTGTACCTTGAGAGTTTAGGATTTCCTCTGTCAGACCTGACTCTTAGAAAGAGAAGAGAAAGAGAAAAAAGTTAAGATGTTTATAGAAAAATACTTTTCCATAACAGTGTTTTACACTTGCATAAAATAATTATTTCCACTGTTAAGAGCACTTTTATTTCTTATTTGATGTTCATAATAACTTTGTGATGTAAACATTACAGGTATTTGGGGCTCCAGTTTACAGATGAACAAACTGACCCTGGGGTAATTATTCTGCCTTCTCAATCACAAATAGCTTAAAATGCTTGAACTATAAACAATTTTTTTTGCCTTAAATACTGGTATTTCTTAATTTTTAAATGTGTCTTCAACACAAATTTTAAACTACATTGACAATGGAGGTTTAGAAAGAATATAAGTCGACGTTTAATTGTCTTATTTAAAAAAAAAAAAACCACACTTTTGAAAATGCTTTCCTGGATTTTCAAAGTAAAAGATACTCTGCAAGAGATTATCTGGTTACTTTGCCTCCACCCCTCAAGTGTTAAGTAGGGCCTTTAAATCATTCAAGACAGCTAAGAAAATCTCCTATTTTTAAATACCCCAAGAGAAAGAGATTCCTCAGCCTTCGTGGGTAACTTTTCCTGACGTTTCACATTTCTCAGTCAGGAAATTCTTTCTTGTGTCCTAAATCCCTAATGCATGTAGCTTGAACCTGCTTCCTCCAGTCAGTCTTGGGTGGAGATGCTGAACAGCTGGCTGTATTCCTGAGCATGAGAGATCATTCCAGAGAGAAGGTGAAGGCTGTTAAGCCACTTCTCAGCCTTTTCTTCCACAGGTTCAATAATCTCTACTCTTTTCATTATTTCTCAGAGGTCTCATTCTCCAGTCCTTTAATTATATCTATGCTTTTTCAACATAACTCAAAGTTTCTGTTGAGATATGGGCCTTTGTTCTTAAGGTAGGGATTCTGGAAAGGGGAGAAAACCACCCATTAGGACTGGCCAGCACCCACTCCCCACCCTGAATACTGATGATGCCGCTGGCACTCAGAAATCCAACGTTCTCAAGGACTTGAATGGATGATTAGAGAAATGCCTTTAGAAAGCACAACAGGATATTTGGCAAAACCCACCTTGAATAGTCTTTTTGTGCCCAATGTAATCCCTTCTTCCGGCTGAGAAAGACTCTAAAACCATCACAAAAACTATCTAAAAATGACTCACTAGAGAATTTTTCTTGGGTAGAAGGGTCCAGAGCACCATTCTTTATTTAATATTTCACATGCATTTTACATCCTTACTATAATACCACGAGGACCCACTAAGACACTGGCTTTATATAGTTCCATGATTTTGCTCCTGCATTTGGTATTTAGCCATTGACTTAGTAGGTAATTATTATAAAATTCATGTGGTGAATAGGACCAAGATGTCAAGCAGCTTTATATAAAAGAACAAAAACTATGGGATAACTTTGAACTTGAAACCATTTCATGTTCTTGCTGATCCTTGAGAAATAGCTACAGGTGTTCCTTGAGCGAGGTCAGAATGTCATATGAAGGATGTGGTAATGGGAATGAGTCCTTTAGGGGTAGTTCCTAAGCACGGTGTGCATCTGTTATGCATCTAGGGTTGACTGGGTAGGTAGCAGGTCTAGAGGTCTTAAACTAGGTGATCGTGAACAGCCACCTAATAACTACAGATGGGGATCACGTTGGCACCAGCCAATAAACTAAGCTTGAAGACCACTGGCATAATGGTTGGGGTAAGATGATGGAAGAAAAATGGGCTGTAGAATATCTAAGATTCCAGCTCAGAATGATCCCAGGTGGCCTCGATAGCTGGTGGTAATTCTCAGCAAAATATGCCCTCTCCCCCAACACACACCTTGAATTTATTAATTTATTTAGCCAAATGTGGTTGCTGAAAGCTTTTTGAAAAAGGGAAATATCATGTGCCATATAGAATTTTTATTTTTACGGTAAAAGGTAATTCACTGATAAGGAAGACAAAATGAAAGTTAAAAGAATATCTATTCAGAAGACCTATTCACAAGGTCACCTAAGTGACCTTTCCCTAGGCAGGAAACAATTACCTACTTTGTTTACCTTTATCATTAGGACCAAATGAATCTCCTCAAATGGTGTCATTTCCACTGGCTCTTTGTTCCTCCCAGGGGATTCAATAAAAGTAAAACCCTAGGGTATGCTATTAATAACCTGAACTCTTATTCACATGACCCCCTCCTGACACTTCCTCCCCTAGGCCAAGACTAACTCTGGGGAATCAGACTGTGAGGACAGGGCCTTGCCACTTCTTCCAGACTTTCGAACTTGCTGCTGGGGCCTTGGGTATACCATGTACTGAACAGAAAGCAAGGTAGTTTCCAACCAAAGTTGAGAGCTTGGCCCATTGCCATAGAAAACAACACTGAGTTCAGAAAGCTTATGAAGACACAGGACCATCGTCAGAAGAGGGAGCATTTTCTGCCCCATGTACCACTGCAAAAGTTCCCAACTCTGGTTGAACACTGCATAACCCAGGAACTTATAAAAATCACCCATTCCCTGACCACATGCCCTGAAATGGTCATGGGAGTCGTCTGTAGCCAGGCTAGGTAACCACTAAGGGGATAGTGACTGGCAACGGGACTGCTCGGGGAGCTCCAGAATTTGGGGGTTGGAGGTAGGGAGAGCCTCTAAGTGTTGGAAGATCGCAAGAAACAACTAAATTTTATAAATCTTTAAGTAGAAAAAAAAATCGGCCATAAACCAGAGGGAAATGCCCAGGGTACCATCTAGCATACAGTAGATATTTGACTGTTAGTGAGCATTCGGAAGCCAAGCGTGGGGTCTAGCTGTTCATGTTTGAATCACAGTTCAACCACTAACTACCATACTGACTTGGCCAAGTTACTTAACTGGTCCAAGCCTCAGCTGCTTCTTGCATTAAAGGATCTAATAAGACTGCCAGAGGGTTGTGAAAACAAATCAAGGCGCTCTAGGTAAAGTTCTTAACACACTGCCTGGTGCAAGGTAGAGGCTCAGTAGCCATGTGTTATTATTATTATTAAAAGGTCTGAATCCAAGAATGTATATCAGCTGGGCCATGCCTTCCCTCCTCAGCCCTCCCCACCTCCACTTGGCTCAGGTGATATTGTTAAGAATGGCCTTGTCTTCTGAATGTAACAAACTTCTTATCCTCAGGTTGTTCCTTGCTTTGGGGGAGATGTCCTTCCCTCAAGCAGCTGTGTTGGCCCTCAGTCCTTTCTGCTTAGAGACACTATTCATGATTTCTTCATTTCAGGCTGGGTTCGGCTTTTATCTGAATTCACCTAATAAAATTGCTGCAGTGTCGAGAAAGGGCACTTAGATTAACTCACTCTGGACCCTGTCATGTTGTGGGTGGCCAGACTGGCTCTGAAATCCTCACGTGATGCTACATCTTCAGTTATTCTCACTTCCTGTAACATTGACTTGACGTCCACTGCACCATAGTAATTGAGATAAGTATCTGCTGGATATTCCCAGACTGCTGGTAGGCACTTTTGATGATTGAGAAAGGATCCTAAGCCATCTGAAGGTACTAAGTTAGCTTATTGAGCGCAAGGTGATATTAAACCATATATCTCTCCAGGAATTTCCCTAAATCAAGGCAGGTCTTTCCTGACTTCCTTAGAAGAAACTCAATATGGTCTTTCCTGTCTAAAGGCAAGAAACAGCTAAGAACACACTGAGTCTTTACATCTTCTTTTCTTGAATATATCTGTGATCAAAGCAAGAATGGTAGCCCTGGAGTTTGGGGCTCATGGAGTGCTGGAATTTAGGAACAAATCTCTCCTTAGAATTTTCTTCTCTAGGCACTTCCAGGGGAAATCATTTATTCCTGGTACAAGTGAAAAACTTGTTTGGGTTTGACCTGCTTAATTCTTCTTGAGTTAAACTGCATGTGAATAAAGAAGGTTTAAAAGGTTTTAGAGCAGATCCAGGCTATATCAGGAAACCACAGCTCATTAAAGGAAAAGAAGTCCCTGACAAGATTCCCTCCCACCACTCTTTTTTAAAAACCCCATTTTAAAGGTAATAAGAAAGAGACTTTTCAGAATAACTTCATCCCCACTTGAATATAAAGGGCACAGAAGATTAAACCTTTTGAATAGAAAAAAAAATTAAAATCCAGTATCTTGGATACAAATGCAATTTTCCCCCTTTTTCTTTCTGGGGTGTAATAGTGCTTCTGAAACACATTTTAATGGGGTGAGGAAAGGAATAGGAAAGAAAAAAAAGTCCTGTCTGTTATTTCTGGGACACCATTAGCCATTTACTGGCTTCCCTCAGATTTGCATGTAACTTCTATTTAGTGACACCCCCTCTTTCTTTAGAGTAGCTTTTATTTAATCTTCTCACATTGCTCTCTCTCTTGCCCTTATATATATAGGAAGACGCACACACACACATGTATTCACATATATATACACACATATGCACATACACACATACACCGTTCTCCCCTTCATACTTTTTCTATCCTAGGGATTCATTCCACCTAAAAACGAGGGTACATTTTCTATACATTCTACTAAGAGTTAAGAACAAATGTACACACATACTTTTAAAGTCTCTGATCTAGGGGCCCCTCGGTGGCTCAATCAGTTAAGCATCTGGCCACTCAGGGAATGGGGATTGAGCCCTGCGTTAGACTCCATGCTAAACAGGGAGAGTCTGCTTGTGCCTCTGCCCCTTTCCCCTCTCGTGCTCGTTCTCTCTCAAATAAATACATAAAATACTTTAAAAACAACAACAAAGTGTCTGATCTTAAGACCACTCCAAACAGAACTCATGGAAAAAACATGGAATTTGGGCTCAGAGAGATAGAGGTTTGGAAGAGATAGCGGTTTGGCGGATGTTGTCACCTTGTACAAAGAGCGCCATCTTCCTAAGGCTCGGTTTGGGGGTAAGAGCAGTGCTGCCTTAGTCAGGATTCTGAGACCCTTCTGGCCTCCTGCCCTCCATCCTCTCAGGGTTGGTGGTGAGATGGCTGCCACTCCCAGGCACCTTGGCCTCCTTCCAGGCCAAGAAGGAACTAAGATTAAGAGGTAGAAGGCTCAAGCCTGCTGAATCTGTCCTGCTGTGTCAGAAAAGCAGTAGGTCCCTGGAGAACCTTCTCTGGTAGACTCATACCTCCTGATCTGTGGCCGGAGAGGCATTTCGTGGTCACCCAGAGCTGCAAGGCAGGAGAGGGAGTCAAGTGGTCAGCCTGAACAAAAGCCGGCTGTTAGTCTGGTTCAAAAAAATGGGGAGAATGGATACTGGAGGCCAGGCAAGGCAGGGTGACATCAAACCACTTCACAGAACAACTGTGAAGATTAAACAAGACATATGTGTAGCCTGCCCACTGTCCCTAAGGGGCTCGGTATTAAGTCCCTCCATTCCATGACGGTGATGGGGCTGCATCCTTCAGAGGGATGTGGGAAGAAAATTGAGCGGATTCTGATGGGTTCCTGGAGACTCTGGTGCCTTCTCTCCACACTCCTGACCCCTATTCCTGGACATGAGGGGTCGCCTGGTCAGGGTGGTTCAGCCCCGTGTCCCTGCGGCAACTCCATGAGGGCAACACCAAAGGGCTGCCAAGAACCGGCCGCGTTGAAAGGCCTCCACCCATCCTCTGGGCTCGCCTGTGTCTGGATATGATAATAAGTTGACAAAATATCTTGTCAGGTTCCACAGCAGTTCTCTGCCACATGGTCTCGTTATGCTTCTGCTCCATAATTAAAGTTGAAAGAACACAAGCCCGCTGGACCTGTCGTTAGCGCGTGGTGCGGCTGCCACGGAGGGAACATCACGTTTGATTCTGGGCCTGGTCCCATATGCTGGCAGGGGTCTGGGGCCTTTGTTCAATGTGGTGATTTAACCTTCTTTAATTTCTTATCAACAAATGTGTGTGCCGGAAGTACTCTTTTCCTGGCTCTTGCCCATGAGGTATAGGGTAGAGGTTCCTTGTGATGGATTGGAGGGGTAGGGGGCAATTAAAGAGACTTGCAAGAAAAGAACAACCCAGTGAAGAGACTAGAGTCTCATATAGGGGTGAGAGAACTGCAGGGCCTGAAACACTCCCATGCTCTTCATTCACAGATGGAGTTATTGGGACAATCTGAAAGCTCACATTTCTGAAGGGCCCAGAGAGTTGGGAAAGAACAGAAAAATACACATACACACATATTTGGGGGGAACTCTTCATTTCTAGCATAAATTGTATACCATTGGGACATAAATGACCCTTCTAGGTTTAGAACCCATAAATCAAGCATGAAGTCGCCAATCCTATATACTCAGTTTGGCTGGCTGCCGCCTGCCCCCAGGAAAAAAAAGAAAGCTGAAGTCTCCCACATCCATCTATAGCTCCGTGTCCTGCCAAGACCCCAGGAGAGTCAGGATCTGGTTTGTCTTCTCGATTGACAACAAAGCCCTGCCCCAGTGGATGGATTCCTAGCCAGACCCTTTGCCGGCCAAGCTCTGCTGCATTTGGTACAAGAGGAAGGGAGGACAGAGGAGACAATTTATGTTTCTGAGAAAACCTCAACTGTAAAATCTTTTATGCCTTCTGAAGAAGGTGTAAAACTGGCTCCAAGCCAGTTATTCAGGCGCTAGAAAGGCAGTGTGGACAGCGGTGAGGAGTGAACTCATCAGATGCGGTGTACACAACACAGGCACTAGTCTAGGCTCTTCTTGTTTCAAGGGACAGAAACCGTATTCAAACTCAAGCAAAAAAGGAATTAGTCACTTTGTTGCTGGAAACTCCACAGGTATATCCAAATGCTTTAGACAGCAACCAGATCCATGGGCTCAAATGGATTTTTTGTTCTGTCCATCTCTGGGCCCTACCAGCTCCTGCTGAAGGGGGGCCTCATTCTCAGCTGAGCTGTCTCCTTGAGATAGTCACTAGTAACCTGAATTTATGCTTTCCTGGTTTAGCAACTCCATGGAAAGAAGATATATGAGTTAGCTATTGCTTTTTGTTTTAGAAAAAATGCTGAATAACAACCACAAATCCCAATAGCATACAGTAAGAAGCATGTATTTCTTCTCAATTTGAAGGTTGAGGAGACTTTGCCTCGGTCTGAGGTAGCCAGGAGAGCTCTGCCCCACATGCATTCCTTCCTGAGCCAAGGATGAAGGGGCAGAAGCTACTTTGCAGAACTCATTCTTAAGACAAAAGTGCAGTATGAAAGGGTAGGTTCAAAGCTGTGAGCCATGTTTCAAGCCCTGGCTTACTAATATCACATTGGGCAAAAAGCCACATGGCCAGATCCAAAGTCAAGGGGGAAGGAAATACATTCTACATTTTTACTAAAGAAACTGTAAAGTTACATGGCAAAGGGTATGAATGTAAGGAGAGACAAAGAATTTGAACTAATAATTCAATTAACCCCAGATAATAATTCAATTTTCCAGGCTCCAGCTTTCGATCCAGGGTACACGCAAATGGGTCTTGTGGGAGTGACGTGCCCATCTCTGAACCAATCTCTGGGATGGAAATAGGAACTGGATGGTCAGCTTGAGTGACCCAGTGAGCCATGCATCCTATTAAAGTAGCATCAGGGCAAGGAGGCATGATAACTGACAGTTTCCTCAGACCTCATGGAGTACAGACAGAATTCTCCAGAGGAATAAAGCACATGTAACAGCATCCTAGTAGGTAAGGGTCATAGCTGTCACTGTCCAAAAGTAGAAAAAAGGGGTCTGAACAATCACATGTAGGAGAGTCTTCAATCCTCACTCTTCTGGAAATGTCTGTCAGAGGTGGAGGGAGGACGGGATAGAACAGGCAAGGGAGTGTATGCTTGTGTTTTCTTGTCACACATTCTACCAGCGCTGTGCTCAGGGTCTTTACATGTATGCATTCACATTTATGCATACATGCAGACACACGCATGTGCCCCTATACATACAGGCCTGGTCTTACCCTCTATGCCAAAATCATGATTCTAAGGATGAAGTCGATATATTTTTTGTGATTGTCACTATTACTCATAAGAGCATAGTATTCTTTCCTATCCTCCTAGACCTGCCCTCACTGGTTTTCTTGAGTCATTTGCGGCTACTGGAGTTAGGGCCACAATTTCTCCCTGGAAGTTGGGGAATACGGAATGTAACACCGTGTGAATGAGTCAGGATCTCTAACCTGATCCTTAGCAGACACAATCTAGTGCCCTTTTGATATATAGATCTTTTCACAGAAGTCAGTGAATTGTAACCTAGTAAGTGCTGGAGGGACACATGAGGTGCTTGAAGCTAAGTTTGCTATAGTACTAAGTTCAGTACAAAAGTCAGTTCAAAATTGAATATGGCTCTGTCCTGAATAGTCCTATAAAATAATAAGAAAGCAGAGATAGCATAAAAAAGCAATTCATCCAAACAAAGTCATGGTCTCAAAAGTTTTCTTTTGACTTTCAAACACTTTCTTTTTTTTTTTTTTTGGATATATATAAATTAGTATGAAAATGCCATCTATTGGAAGAAACATCATCTATCTTTGGGCACCGCTCTATCTCCCCTACAAAGAGCCTTCCTTCTGAGACTTCTCCAACTATTTTTTTCCCTGCAAAAGATACAGCTTTCTTTCATGGGAAAATAAGATCTTATTGCCAATTCCTTCCCAATCCACTCTCCTGTTTTAATGAAGAGTTACATTTTTTTCAGCAAAGGGTAATTAAATAAAAATTTGCATTCCTGTTGATGCAGGTAAGTAGGACCTTGTAGAGCTCACAATCCAACACTTCCTCCAGACCACATTCTTGCAAACCAAACCACCTAGGTGACAGTCCTTTCCTGACCCATTCAAACCCAAAGGATTTCAAGGGAAAATAGGATTTTCCCAGGTCATCTTAGGGTTTTGGTTCAGGACCTCGAGATAGATATTCCAAGTTACTCTGAAAACTATATACAGCAACTGACCTGGTCCTTTCAAGGTCTTTAGTTTGGGACCTACTTAGAATAGGCTTAGACCCCAAGGGCTAACAGTCAAATTGAGAGTAAGAGATGTTTGGAGTCAATGAAAAGGAATTTGCCTTATTAAATACTCCTCTAGACAGAATCCCTATTTTTTTTTCCCAGCAGGAAGGCAAAGCCCCACTGGGGAGGCTGGCTAGTTGTGAAATGACATACACACAGAAGAACTGTTTTCCAGATATCCCTCAACAACTAATTTGTCTCCTGAAGCATGAAATTTAATTACCCGTATTGGACATACTTGCATAATCACATATTTTTATTACATAAAACTGTTCAGTCTTTTAAAATATAGGTACCAAATCCTGATTACAGAGATGTCTTTGACATCAGAGATTTCCACAAGTAAATACACGGAGCAAACAATTGTTTCCTAGTATTGATTCTCGTTTGCTGCCCTTTGATATTGTTGAGCATTCACTTGCACTCATATTTTGCTGTTATGTTGACAAGGGGGGACTAATAAGTTTTTATTAAATCCCCATAATGCCGAGTCCTGCTATCAAATTCATCCTAATCTTTAGCTAATCCTATTCTTCGCTGCTTCTCATAGCTCATAAATCTTCCTCAACCTCTGCGTGAGATCATGGCCTTCTCCAACATTTTTCAATCTCAGCTCCACTTCTCTTGAAACAAGGTGACCAGAAGTGAACATGAGACTCCCCACAAGGACAGAGGCACACCACCTCTTCAAGGGGAAGCCAATTAACTGTGAAATAACCAGCAATCTTTTTAGTACTCTCCTTACTTTTATAAAAGAGATTGAGATGTCACATATCCTTGGCTAATGGCTATTGTTCTTAGAAAAGGCTGAATTTAACTTCAAAGGGGCTAATCATGACTATCAGGACAAAGGGAGAGGAGACTTACACCAGTTAGATACCATGGTGACCATTTAAAGTTTACCTTCTAAGGCTCTTTGGGAAATTCTCTGTGGATATTAGAAGAGACAGCCACAGAGGGCAGAGCAGCACCATGCTGGGGGGTGGATAAACAGAGGAAAAGCCAAACAGTCCAGGGAATGCGATGGTAAGGAGGATACACATATCCAATATGTAGGTAGAGCATACTATATGTCAGGGGCTATTTATAGGTGCTATTTATAGACTAGTTCATTTAATCCTCCCAACAGCCTTAAAAATGGAAATTATTAACATAATCATTTCACAGAGGAGGAGATGCAACCTTAGATTTTCTGAACCCCTCTAAGCCCATGATCTTAACTTTAATGTCTTTCTCATCATTAAGTCCTTTGTTTTTTTTTACTTTATTTTAAGTAATTAATTAATTTAGAGCACATATCCACGTGTTCAAGCAGGGGGAGGGGCAGAGGAGAGGGAGAGAGAGAATCCTCAAGCACACTCCCCACTGAGCATGTTGCCCGATGACTTGTGGCTCAATCTCACAACCACCTGAGATCACGACCTGAGGGGAAATGAGGAGTCCAAGGCTTAACTGACTGAGCCACCCAGGTGCCCCTTGGGCCCTTCGTTTTGAATGCATTTTCTCCCCTAATCCCCACAATAATCCAGGAACTCCTTACACAGTTGGAAACCAAGTCCCAGAGAGGTTAGAGAACTTCCTTCAGCTGACACAGCTGGTGAGCAACAGAGACGAGGTTGACCTCGTCCTATGTGACCCACCAAACAGCCTGTGGCAGCACTGACCCCTGAGGCTGCTGGGTAGTGGTCACTGATCTAACTGTCTTCCGCCATCAGAGGGCCATTTGTTGCTTGTAATGCAGAGTGTCAGAGCAGCGTGAGAGAGACCTCAGAGGCCTGGGGACTGGGGAAGGGGAAGTGCCTGGCCTGGGGGCCTATGTGAAACCCTGGAGTGCCCAAAGATTTTCCATCTTTCTCCGTTTCTGTCTTGGGCCTTCTTTAGATTTTGACTGACTCATGCCTTTGGCATTTTAATCACCACCCTGCATTCTTAGGAAGCTCAAATTAGCTTGTTAGTTCTTGGGGGAGGCCGAGTTTGTAAGTAATCCCTGAGTCCAGCAATAGAATCCTACCAACAATCAATAAACACAGAGAAGGCCAGAGGCGACTGCCGTGGATTATCTGCAGGCTGGGTAGAGACATCCCAAGCCTCCCCTCGGCCGTTCTGGAGACCTCTAACTGGTTACACGGTCACGGCCATGCCGCTGTATGCTGCTCGGACCCTCAGCTGTGAGGGAGTAGAGAGAGGAGTCGCCTATGGTAAACATTCACCACTTTGAGGACACTGATATTTACAGTTTTACATAAGTTAATTATTATGACTTTATTTTATAGAAGAGAAAACTGAGCATCTGCAAAATCAAATAACTTGCCCCAAGCCACTAATGAATAGTCAATCTTATGTCATCCTGTCCATGTTGAGGGTGTCCCTGAGCCAGCATTTGAACCTAGGCCCAGGTCCTAAGCTTGGTTTTGGTTACTGTGCTACCGGTTAAAGCAAACCTCAAAGTCCCTTCTCTACTTTTCGCTTCTTTGTCTTTTGGGGACGGCTCTCTGTATCTTCTATCCTCTATTTCCATACCACCTGGAGGATTTGCCCCTCCTGGAAAATGAGACAAGAACAAAAACCCTGTGACTTACCAATGCTTTCTTTAGATTTCTGTTGTCATGGAGGATATAGTCATCAGCCTTTGTTTGCTGTGGCCGCCGCTGAATTTCCGAAACGGGCTAGTAGAAGTCTGTGTTTGGCTGGCTGAGTGACCAACAGAACAAAAAGCTACAAATTATCTCTATAGAACATTAATCGAAGGTCTTTGTGCTATAGAATCCTTCTCTCAATTAGAGAGCTGTCTCGGGAGTAATGTTCTCTCTAAAAATCATGATATACACAGCTCTATAAATCGATGAAAGACTTGTGACCATTAAACTTAATTGATACTGAATTTAGCTGAATGCATTTCAATCATTTTGCCGTTTTATTTGAAAATGAGTTTCTGGCATTCCTTGGTTTCTTCTCTCAGCATGCAGGGTCACGTAGCACACTTGAGTGAGGTCTCTAGGAGCCAGGGAGAGGCAGCTCGGAGTGGAAGGCCTCAGAATCCAGCAAACAGGAGGTGTTGCAAGGTGCTGTAAACAAGTAGACATAAAACAGGAAATAAAAACTGATTTTAAGTAAAATCAGCAACAACTTGGTTTTATATAGTACCCCATATGTTCCAAAGGAATAATACCCCATGGCACTTTATAGTGAAACAGGGTAAAAAAAAAAAAAAAAAAAAAAGCCTGCTCCCAGGACCACGCTAGGAAAATAATTAACTTTTTGAATATGTTCTCAGGCTGGAGTAGGTGCAATTCTTTCCTTGAGATTATTGTCAGCAATAGTGCTAGGGAGCTGTTGTTTTCTGTAATTGGCTCTGGACAGAAGCCATGCTGGAAGGAAAGAGCAAAGACAGCTTGTAGTTACAGTGCTTGGAGACAGGGAGAGAGTGCATGCATGTGTGCATGTGTGTCTGGAGGTGCCCGTGTGCGTGCAAATTACAGGAACTAGTCTTAGGATATAGAACCCCTTCCACAATGTGATCAGGTTCTCTAACCTAGAACCATCATTGCTGCACTGAGACAAAATAGAAGAGATCCTCCAGAATCGATGATGATCAGAGTAGCCCAATGCTCTGACCCTTTCACCATTTTCTAAATGCATTTAGATATATGAAAAACTGGGAGAAAAACATAAGTTTCTCTTTAAAAAAACAAAAAAACTAACGGCAGAAGTAAGTTTTGCACAGAACCTTCCAGAAATGCCTTATATGTCTGATAATTTTTTCCCAAATATATCATACTTCTATATCTCAGCAAAGACCTTTCTAGACACATGGATTCCTTAACAGCCTACAAGTATGCTCTCTTTCAAACCTGTTGCCTCTGAGAAACAAAACACATCAACACGGATACCTGACTTCCCTGAATTTGTCCAGTGATCCTTTATATCTTTCTTTGAGAGTCTGTGTATATCAAAGAACAATGTGGGTAATACTGGCTGGAAACAACCTTATTATGGCAAACATTTGCCATAAGAACAATGCTGATTCACTTATGTAGACTGCCTCCAAAACTCCACCTATAGACATTGACTGTTTGCAATATACCTAAAATGTCCAGTTAAATAAATTTAAAAATATGTAGTAATTTACTTATTCAACTCCTAGGCACCTAATTGTTAATTTAAGAAAATTTCAGTATGTTATTTCCTTATTTAGGTAGAGCTCTTGGAATATAATTTGGAAAATCATAATATTTTCTAAGTCAGCCAATGGGTGAGTGGAATTTTGGAGACATAGGAAGTTGCATATTCAAAGAGTTATATTAATCCCATTTGCACAAGAACTATGTGTTTATATTGGTTTTGTTTTTCAGCTGACATTTATGAATCAAAAGATCTCTACTAGAAAATGTACAGATGCAACAAATAAGATATATCTTCTAGTTTATTCATGAGAGTTCACAGTCTAGGAGATACTACATCCAAAAACAAATGATCATTTTTTCCCCAACATTGAAAGTAATATTCAACATAAGAAAAATGTAAAATGGTATAAGAGGTCAAGGAAGATCAAGGTCACATCTGTTTTCTGTGGGTTGAGGGAATCAGGTAAGTCTGGATGGGGGAGTTGGAATCTAGAGCAATCTGAAAAAAACGCTCCCTGTAGCTACAGCAGATATTAAACATGGCCTGACTCTAAGCCAGATTAACATGGACCTGAATGATAGGTGGGCTTTTCATAAGCAAGGAAATAGATGTGTACTGAGGCATCTGATTAGAAAGCATGGTCAGAGAATATTGGCTGAGAAGTAGAAAATGCAAAGTCTGGCTGGAGAAGAGAAAATAGAACTTAAATTGAGGGAGACATTCATATCTCCTTAATTGCGAGGATGAATAGGTATTTATCTTAACATATGATCGGGAGTGTGATGTTTTGCTAAAGAGTGACGTAATGAGCACGGCAACTTACTATTTGCAAACAAACAAAAACATTGGTTAACTCAGATTCAAAAGACCTTTATTGGAAGTACACTGGGTAGCTCAGAGAAGCCTCAAAAAGGTTGAGAAGGAGGCTGGGGGGAGGGCCGGTTGAGGAGGCTGAGACACAGCTGATCGTGAAGTAGGAATTGTCTGGTTAGAACATCTGCACTATGACCTCGCTGGTGGGCCCTGCTGGGCTCCGAGTTCACTCTCTCCACTGCTCCAAACACTGCAACCACAATGTTCTTCCTCTTTGCACCCCTTGCTTTAGGCTCAGAGTTCTGGGTGGGTCACTGTACATCCTCACCCTCTTTCCCAGGTTCCCAAAGAACAAATATCTGGCCTCTACTACACCTGCAGTACATGTCTCTGAAAGGGATATCTGTCATGAGGTCAGAAAGAGAAAAACCTGGGACACATGGGTGGATCATTAAGTCATTAAGCGACTGCCTTCGGCTTAGGTCATGATCCCCGAGCCCCGGAATCGAGCCCCTCATCAGGCTCCCTGCTCGTTGGGGGGCCTGCTTCTCCCTCTCTCACTCCCCCTGCTTATGTTCCCTCTCTGACTGTGTCTCTCTCTGCTTCTCCCTCTCTCACTCCCCCTGCTTATGCTCCCTCTCTAACTGTGTTTCTCTCTGTCAAATAAATAAATAAAATCTTTTTAAAAAAAGATGTATTAAAACAAAAGAGAGAAAACCAACAAAATGCCCAGATAGAATCATAGATAAATCCATGCTATGGGAAGGCCACCTAAGTGTGGACATAACTCTACTGAGAAGGGCATCACATCTTTCTGTGACATTAAGGCAGTGGGACAATGCAAAAAAGAAAAAAAATGCCAGTGGACATTATCACTGGGAGGTCATCTATGCCCTGGAATTTTTCATGAATTTCATTAGCATAGACACTCAGAACATATAAATTCAGACTCCATTATGTAACTATTTGCTATATATAAATTTACACTTTGAGAATTTGGTATATCATTTCGGGACGATACTAGCTCTTTCAGGCCAACATGGAACAGAACATCTACTACTTTTATGTGTGACTAGGTCCGAGTTTTGAATGAGAGTAAATTGAACGATCCACCCACATAAGACTGTAAGAGGACGCCCGATGAGGTCCTCTGCCATCAGGTTATGCTACACGTAAAGCATCCAGGAAGGAAACTCTTGCTTAAAAATAGCCTCCAAAGCAGACTCCACAATGTCCCTTACCAATCATATAACCATTCTAGTACAGTTAAGCATCCTTTGTGACTGTAAATTTGAATTTTAAGAGAGACAAGCAAAACTTTGTTAACACTTCATAAATTGAGTGGAAAGTGAAGCTGATGGCAAGAAAAAAACTCACCAGTATGTTCAGAAAACTTACAACATGAAACATCTCCGCAATTGCCAATATTTAAAGGTTATGTCCATCATGTTGGAAAGTGGCATAAAGTTTTCACCCTTTTCAAATAATTGGGCATCATACTGATGGGTAAAATTGTGCATGTCAGTGATTCCAGTGCTGATGTAGGGAAATTGACAGACACTGTTTAAAGGAAGCCAAAATTTTTGTGCATCAACATGTCATGCTGGGAATAATTATACAACTGTTTTGTTACCTTCAGCACTGTACCATATATTATAATAGTCACTGATTCTTCTAGAGTTTTCTTTTGTTTGTTTTGCATAGTGCAGCAGCTCTGGAAAATGTATATTTGTAAACCAGTTGCGGCGATTACATTTTATAAATGAAGACCAAAGCTCAGTAGTACCAATAAATGTTGCCGGCACTGCCAAGGGTAGTGCATTTAGGTATGGCCCTCCCTCTGATTCCATTAGGTTTAGCATCATCAACAAGAAATTACAGGCTCATAGGTCTAGAAAGGACCACAGGAGGTCAAGCAGTGCTTGTGACAGCCATCAGGTAAGTCTGCACTCAAGTCATCTATCCTCATGAGAATCATTATCCAGAAATTCTGTAGAACCCACTACATGTGTGTCTGAGTGTTTTTATGTGCATGTGCCCGTGTCTCTGTGTACATGTGAGTGTGGCTCTTCCAAGTGCCGAACAAAATCAGGAAAGGGCCAGCTGGCTTGAGATCTTTTCAGGAATATCTGCTCGTGTAGCTTGTTTTTATTTACAAAGCATTTCCTATTTGCAGAGGGATTTTCCGGCACTTATTAATCCTCAGAACATTATTGTTAGAAAGGGCAGTCCCAGTTCTTCTACACACAAAGGCGCAACAATCAGGAAGCTCGAGGAGGTCTATACACTAGTGACTGAAGAAGGATTAGACTCTACATCCTTGACCCTGAATTCTTTTCAAATCCACCACTCTTTTTTAATTGACCTTTCACTTAGGGTATTACCTTAATTAGGTCCTGACAAATCTAGCTGGACCAGAGGACTGGGCAGAGGAAAAGTTAAATGAGAATTCTCAAGACAAAGGTGTATGTTTACCAAGGGACTTGATTACCAGAAGGTTCACATCGCTGAAATGGCTTACGCCACTTGGCACCGTGGCAGGGCTAGCCCCCTCGTGGTCCTGGGGAAGGGAAGAGCAGGAAGGGGGGTGTGGATGGTGCTGCGTTTCCGCCCGTGGAGGTGAGAGGAGTCTGTAAGTGAGTATATTTTGACAAGTTGGAGCTAGGAAACGACAGTATGTCCCCAGTTAAAAAGAGAATGTTTTGTAATAAATAAAGAGCTTTCTGGCTTTTGTCATCAACTTTAATTAATACTGTAGGTCAGTTGTATTTATTGAGCCTGCACAGGTGCATGGCAGGGCCGGGGATCCTAGTCCATATTGCAATGATTACGGCCAGGCAAACTGGTTGGAATGAGAACCGGATGCTTCTTATTCTAAAACCTGCTTCACATGTCCCTCTGGAACTGACAAATTGCTCAGGTGAAAGTCATCCCCTGCCAGGTTTCTGCAATTTTCCCAGCTTCATGCAACTTTTCATTTTCTTATTTCTTGTCATGAACATAGAAAAAGAGCCACCTAATACCTCTGGGATGGCATTTACAGTTTGGCTGCAAAGTGCAAGTGCTGGACAAGTCAGGAGAGGGTTGTCTTTCACAACAGGATTTCGGGATTTGTCAGCTGCATTGCAGTGAGCTGACAAATAACCCCATGGGGTGATTTCTGCCATAAACAGGAAGCGCTTTTGTTCTGAAGGAGAGAGGGAGGCAGCGCTGATTGAACTCTATGCCAGCTGTGTGTCCTTTGCCCAGAAGGGGAAATCCTAAAGGTGTCAGACCACTGGGGCAAAAGTTAAAAACTTATGCTCACACATTAGAAACTTCAGCTTGAGAAGATAAATCAAGTAAGCCCAATACAGGGAAGCAAATGATCTCAGGGATCATTGCTCTGCTTTGAGGCAGCCATTTTCTGCTTTTATAAATGAACTCAACCTATTTGTAAGTATGTGGAGCTGTGAGAAGAAAGATGTACGGCTGATGGGCAGTACCCCATCGCTCATGTGATACGTTAGTGGGGGTGATCAGTATGCATTTGGACCTGGACTCTGCCATCCCGCAGCAAGGAATGTTCAGCCTGTCATTCATTTCCTTGGCGAACCAAGGGCGAACTGGCCCATCTAGCCCAATGCCCGTAATATCTATCTGTATGATGGAGCGATTGTTAAAGCATCCTACTGACAAAAATATTACAGACTCTTGTTGGGTGTCAGTGAACCCTTTCTGGAAGGGGCTGGTACTGGTTAAAATGTGTTTGGTGCAGGGGCTGGATGGCTCCATTGGTTGACTCTTGGATTGGGCTCAGGTCATGATCTCGGAGGCATGCTCAGGCTCTGTACTTAGCAGGGAGTCTGCTAAAGATTCTCTCTCTCTCCCTCTGCCCCTCTTCTCTCTCTCTCTCTCTCTCTCTCTCTCTCTCTCTCTCAAATAAATCATCTTTAAAATGTGTTTGATACAGGTGATTGTATAGGGGTTTGTTTCTTCGTGTGATGAGGTGTCTGGCGGGACAGGGCACTGGGCCAGCCGGTGGTTCCCCAACAGCACTGGGACGGACTGCTGCCTCCACTCATCTTCAGCACACTGCATCTTGTTCTTGTGTTTATTGCCTCATGATCACAAGACAGCTGCTGTGTCTTTGGCTTCCCCTTCTGCCCCATCTCTCCCTTACTCTCCCCTCCTGCCACTTCTCTCTGCCTTCCTTTTCTGCTTTTAAGGGTTCTTGTGATTGCACTGCCCCTCCATATCAATAATTCCAAGACAGTTGCTCTATCTTAAGTTCAACTGATTGATAAACTTAACTCTACCTGCAGAGTCTCCCGACAGTTCCTAAATTAGTGCTTGTCTGAATAACCAGGGAAAGGGAATCCTGGGGAAAATCTGAACTCTGCCTACCCAGAGAGCTTGGGGAGTAGAATTTCAGCTACCGAGAAGACAGTCCCAAGAGACAAAGCTATAACCATATAAAAGGCTAAACCACAATGTACCCAGATTATACAAAGTCAAACAGAATAAAATGCGTACAGAGAAGCCTACTGGCAGTGAGGGCATACAAAACATATGAAAGCAAAATATATCAGGGAGCCCTGAGTTCTATTAGCTATTTCTGGTTTCACCGGACATTTTTACTCAGTGGTATGACACTGAATTAATTTGAACAAAAATGCCTTAACAAATACCTTTTGTTAGTGTTTCCTAAAATGGGGTATCACTACCAGGCAGTATGTCCGTTAATTTTAGCACTGCGCTAATTATTTTCAGTTTTGATACTCACGTACTTCTTTTTTATGCATGATTTCATAAAAGATCAGGTTTAGGAGGATGCTAAGTATGGATTTCCATGAAAGTCACAGCAAAGAGAGTTTGCTTGAAAATGTATCCCATCCCGGAAGTTGGAATGAGGGTTTTAGAGAGTAAAACAGGATTCTAGGAAACCCCGTGGAGAGAGGCATGGTTGATTTGACTGCAGCTAATCGCTACTAGCATTTGACCCACAGCACCTTCTGAGGCACCCTATGTCATGAGACTCAGCAGATTACAGGGAAACTGTCTATCCATGGACTCCTATCCCCCACCAATCAAAGATGGTGCTATGGGTATTAACACCCCATGCTTCTGAGCTATACAAGCAAGAGCGGCCAACAGGTTTTGGCAGGGTTCTGAGGTGCTACACACGGTGTAGCTGTGTGAAGTTAGTTGAGACCTACCTGCAGCTGGTTTTTGCAGCGATGGCAGAGCAAGAGGTGAGCCCAGGAGCTGCTGAATGGTGAACTGGAAGTATCCCATAGGCAACTATAAGTTCATTGTAAATACATAGCATATGTGTAATGGTGTACAATTATAAAAATATGTAATTGTGTATAGTTATGTACACAATGCAAGTGGGGTTACCTAAAATACTCATCTGGGCCCTCCAAGAAGCAGACACAAAGATGGGATTAAATGTGCAAGAAATTTATTTGGAGAAATACCTGTAAGAGGAAATGGACAGGGAACCAGGAGGGACTAAGAATGATCAGGGTCACATCAGGCCTGATCCTGGGTAAAGGAGAGAGGGGAGGAGGGAAAGAAGATCGGGGGGCAGTCAGTAGTCTCAGACAGTAGCATGGCCTAGAGAGAGTTTGGTGAGGCTGTGTGGAGTCCTCCAGTTCAGCCGCACCAGTGGTCAATCCAGTCGCTCATCCACATCCTGCTTTTCCTCCTTTCTTGTTTCACATTCCCAGACCCCCACTTGGATGACCTTCCAAGTGAACTCCCTGCCAAGCCTTTGCCTCAGTCTTCAAGGAAACCTGTATTTAGCCTCTTTCTAGACTATCACATCTGTGAAATTACATATAAAAGTAAACGCATAAATTTGGATTTAAATAAAAGGGAACCATATGCAGCATAGTACCTAAAATCAGTCCACTGACCACCTGGCAGGCATACCCATGTTAGGCACCTCTCCCAGGAATGGGTCTGCCTTAATATCCGGGCTGCACCCAGTCACTGTACGGAGCAGCCCATGGGAAGCATGGCTCATGGCCAATGTGGCTATGGATTTCAGAAGGCAGCAGCTGGAACCCTTCATGGGTACACTCCCCGAAATAGGAGCTCTGAAAGCCCCATTATCATGGACACCACTGTATATATACATAATAAAAATTATAAAGGTGGTGGCGCCTGGGTGGCTCAGTTGGTTAAGCGACTGCCTTCGGCTCAGGTCATGATCCCGGAGACCCGGGATCAAGCCCCACATGGAGCTCCCTGCTCGGTGGGAAGCCTGCTTCTCCCTCTCTCACTACCCCTGCTTGTGTTCCCTCTCTAGCTGTGTTTTTCTCTGTCAAATAAATAAAATATTTTTAAAAAATTATGAAGGTAATAAATATATGACCAAAGTTTTAGAAATCTAGTCCCATTGTAATTGCTGAGAAATGCATTTACCATTTACACTGTTCTAAAATGCTAGTCCTTAAAATTCTGACTAGAAACAAAAGTGAGTGCCTTGTTCTTCAGGTAGAGGAACCCATGAGTTTGGGGCAGATTTCTTTACGAAGCTCTCCTGGTCTAAGCGAGTGGATATTCCTTTTTCTTTCATGGCTCTAGTTCCCTTCTTACCATCTAATGTTTCCCCCACTCGAGTCCTGAAGTGTTTCTGCTCTTCGGCTTTCTAATTCAGTCTTCCATTTAGCAGAGGGGCTCTTTGGACATAAACTTGAATGAAGAAAAAACAAATGCTGTTATCTGAATAATAAGAGCTTCTTGAAAGATGTAAGTGCTCTGGACTCTATTTGCCTGTGGGGATAGTAATAACAGGTTTACTGAATACCTGTTTAATTATCTTTCCTTTGAGGCAGGAGTGTTGGTATTCACTTAACATGGGATAAATTCATTTTACCCATTCTCTCTCTTCTTTGGCAGTTAGCAGAGTGACATCCCAGATCTGGCATGTCTACCTTTGATCCCAGTTAAAGTAAAACCTAGAAGGGTGAAATCAGTCACAAGAATGGTTCTAGAACAAACACAGATATTTGGGGTTTTCCTTATAGAATATGTTGTATTAGGAATAATTTTGAATGATCTGGACAGTCCCTGCATGCTTCTGATGGTATGAACATACCGTGGGAAACATGTATGTATTAATTCACCAGGCAGACAAATATTGAGAAGGATAGAAAGTGGGTTTCAGCAGGCTGAAGCTTTGATGAAGGTAAAGGGAGGGGTCAACTCCACTTGTTCTTGGAGACCATCCCAGAGCTGTCACTTCATTGCTGCTTCTGGTGCGTTCTGTGGACATGCAGAAGATGAGGGTATGATTTTTTATAAGGCAGTACATTTTTAATCCCTTCCCTGTCACACCAAATAAATAACTTACCGTGAAATATTTTCTGGGGAAGACTCTGAACTGCAGTAGGAAACGGAGCAATGTAAAAATTTTCAGATGTGAAAATTAATAAGCCAAGCCAGGGAGCGTGGCTTAGTGGGTTGTCATAGGACCAGAAACACAAGCGTCATTTAGTGTAAATTTTATCTTCACACATGGTTGTCTCTTAAGTTGTACACCCATGAATCCTCTGGAAGCAACCATCTAGAAGAAAAGGCTACAACAAAACTCACCTTCTCCTAACCTTGAGGGACCGTTTACTTTTAGCAGAGCCCAGGGTTATGGATGTGGGCCGATTCTAGTCCATATCTCCTTCCTGATAACACTACTCTGTTTTCCACTTTTGGAGTAGCAAAATGTTGAGTCCAAGAAGGGTAAAGAAGTTTGTCCAAGGTCAACCTGAGGGGCTGGTCAAGAATAATAGACCTGGAGTAGGACTCAAGCTTCCCATCTTTTATTTCCATGTTTGAGTGTTTCAACCTCCCCTTTGGTCATTCTTTATGTATGGAACTCACATATACCCAGAGATTTCTCAAATAGCTATATTTAAGGGTACTTAGTTGTAGCCCAGCTATTCACGTGTCCCCACTAAAGCTACCAGAGCAAAGAATGGAAACAAGGGGGGAATTTAATGCCTATTGAAAGCTGACTGAGAGCATGAAAAGGTGAAAGTGTGTGGTTGGAAGGCTTAGCTGCCTGTTGAGTTCTTTTATTCAATAACTCTAGTAGCCTGTTGTGAGCTGCTTTAGTGCTAT
Source organism: Spilogale gracilis (assembly GCA_004023965.1). NCBI lineage: Eukaryota > Metazoa > Chordata > Mammalia > Carnivora > Mephitidae > Spilogale > Spilogale gracilis. Next base: position 19,997 of record PITA01008553.1, on the reverse strand, counting down.
TAACACATCTGGAGCTAGTGGTCATACATTTGGGACTTTTTAGAATGTAAAAGTAGCTTTGTAGGCAAACTTGTGTTAGAAAGAAATACTTCTGAAGAACAAAGGCTCACTTTATAGAGTACACCCCTCTCTCCCTGCCTCAATTCCGTGGGGCTTTTGATTGAGTGTGTGTTAAACCTATATACTTATTTGGAGTAATAAAAGTTGTCCTGTTCTGGATTGTGTTGCTTTCAAGTAGCCCTTTGGACCTCTGATCAGATCAAAAAAATCAAACAAACCAACAAAACAGTCGACTCTGTGTGAACTCTACTGATGTCCTCCATCTGCTCCTCTAGTCCTTCTTCCAGCCTGCACCGTGCCCCAAAACGTTGTCTACTGGGGATGGCAGTGGTGAGCTACCTTGCCCTCTAGGCTCTTGTTGGCTTTGACCAGTGGAAGGCACCAGTAGGAGATTAGAGTGTAAGAAGACAGAAAGTTCAGGTACTCATTCTATATATCTGATTTTATCATCATTATCTCCCTTAATCTTTTACCTCTCCAGATTTCTGGAAGTAAACTGCGGAATAAGAGTCCATCCTGCTTGCCAGGCCAGTTTGGGGATAGCCACATTCATATGTCTGGCTGCTGTCAGATAGCCCTCTCTCAAAATATACTTTCTCCTCGTTCTGGTAACTATACTCCAAGGGCCAAAGCTAAATCAAGAGGTAAGCAAGCCTATGACCCAAAGAAAGCCAGGATCAAAATGGATCGGGGCAATAAAGTGAAAGTTAAGTAACAAGTTGTCTTCCACTTGCCTTATTGCTGGTCGGTGCATGGTGTGTTGGTGAAGAAAAGACCGGGGGCCCCGGTGGGGCAAGGATGGGTGTGGTGTCTTGAAGTCACAATCCTTTCTTTTCTTCCCTTTTCATCTGGTATCTCCCTCCTCCACACTCCCCGCCAAGGATAAGTGATGGTCAAAGGCAAGGGTGTTTGCTGGACTACAAGGCCAATGGTTACAGTTTCCCTGCCAGGAACAAAGAGATGGAAAAGCACTCCATAAGGGTAGACTCTTACTCTGGAATTTGCTTCCAGAAATCTGGAGACATAAAGAATTAAAGGGGATGATGAAGCCAGACATAGAGAAACCATTACATAGAGTAACAGTAAATAGATAATCTCTCTCGCTCTTTCTTTTTCTCAGTAACAACCTTGTTTTTTTTCTCAGATTGCCTTCACACTCCCATTCAGTGTGACATGGAGACAAAAATGAAGGCATGATTTGCTTCTAGACCTACCTCCAGCCAAGCAAAAGGGGTCCTCCAGTCTCTGAGGTCCCCTGCTGAGGCTCAGGGTCAATGCCACAGCTGGTTGTGGTATAGGGTTACTTGTCTAAAGAGAAGGTGGCTCTGGCAAGCAGATCGGGAAAATAGCATCAGAGTCTCATAACCACTTAATGGGATTTGCAATATCCAGAGTCAGTCGCAGCAAGTTTTTGTCACATCTAAGTGATGAAAACATACCATGGAAGCTCTCAGTGTCCAATCATTTCCTCAGCCAAGTTTGGGGATTTGTGTGCCAGAGATAACACTCTACATACTAAATCTCAATGGTTGTTTCCACTCTCCTAACATCTGAGAAGGCTGGAATTTCTCTCAGTTGACTGTGGGTCCTGTCTGATTTGGTGCAAGAAGTTTTATCTCCAGGGATCTCTTACCTGGGGTATCAGCATATGGACCCTGAAGCACACCACCTCATTTATGTCATGCCAACCTTTCAGAGACCCAAAAGCACATTAGGGTCATTGCCTTGTCAATGTTCTTTTTTGCAAAGCCCACAAAATAGCACACACCTGGCCAGGAGTGCAAGGCTTTAACATACCTTCCAGGAGTACATGCCACAGACAGTGTAATTGCCAACTCCCAGTCCAACCCGCATAGCTGCTGAGATCTGATGGGATCAGAGCAGAAGGCAACACAACTGTGAGCTTAATTAAAGGGATGGATTTGTTCAAATCACACTCACCCGTCCCCTCTTCTCCCAGTGATGCTCACACATGCCAAGAAAATCAGGTTGAGGGTGAGATTATGACCTAGTGATCTCATTCGGGATGTGACATTATCTCATCTCAACAGCCTGGGAAGGGCAATGTCATTTTCAGCTCTGGGAGAAATGTGACCAGTGATGGAGCAAAATTTTGCCCAGACTTTTCACTTTCCTGTTGATCTCCAAGGCAAGGGGTCCCCAACCAGCTGTGTCAGGCAATATGAACACTTTCTAATCTCTAATAAACAGCTTGCTGGCAACAGAGACTTGCCCCTTTCCACAGGTTAGTGGAATCCACATGTGTCCTAGAAGTGAGAATTATACACCCAGGGAAAGAAAAAATGATATTGTCTTCCCATTCCAATATCTTGGTGTACCCCTCTTCCCCCAAACAAGGAAAAGTTTTCTGCCTTCTGCACAGAAAGGTAGAGATTTCAACCTCTTAAATCTATTACTCAGTATTAAAAGTATTTGGCTACTGAATATCCTCCTTAAAAACACTTTATTCAGCTTTCTGTTCCGATCTGCTGTTGGTCACTTTCATTCATCTGCTCATGGCTGGCTGCCTGGATTAATTTTCTGGACTGAATACATTTCCTTGTGTTACCAACATATGTGACAAATAACTAATCTGACTCATCAAAATGCATTAGAATGCAATGTTCCAGTTACTGAAGGACATTAGAAATTCAGCAAGTTGTCTTCATACTCATATGACAGAGATAGTGAAAAATTATGAAGAGGTAGAGATGGTGCTAGAGCCCACTTTGTGCCCAGAATTTGTATCAGAATCTGTGTTATCACTGTTCCAGAAATCCAAGACAATTTGGACCCGCCTCTGTTTGTTTTGTACTTCTTAAAATATTTTGAAAATTAAAATTTGAAATATAGCTGGAATAATTTCTAAGAAGCATAGCATAGGCCAGACTATAAATCACCCAAGACAGCATTAAGCAGATATATTAAATATACTTAACAATGTTTAAAATATTCTAAATATATCACTCCTTTTCCAGGACCATTTCCATATTCCACTTTTCAACACAGATCTTCTAAATTAGGTGATAGTTGGGCCACATGAGTAATAACTCTAAATGAGATACAGAAGATGTGTTGCAAAGAACGTGCTGGAAGTACCAGTGTACAATTGGGTGTAATGGACATCTTTCGAGAATCTCCCAATATGGAAAAAAAGACTTACCCAGTGCCTCTTTGTAAGAAAAAAAAGGGGGGGGGGATTTTTACATTCTACTGTAAATTATATATTTGAAATTATATTAACACAGAGATTTTTGTCGTGGTGTCAGAATCCCAAGAACATTCCATATGACTGTTACACATCAAAAAATACATTAAAACATTTTTACCAATAGACTAAGGAATAACTTAAAATTTCTGTTCCAGGATTTTTATGGTGTTCTTTTTTTGTGTATGTGTGTGTGGTTTTATCTCATTCCTTTTGGGGGCTCTCATAGCCCTATATTTTCACCATCACATGCCTGGGGTCTGTTTTGAGGGGGCAGGGGAAAGTCTGGATTAAGAGACTTCTGGGAAATCAAGGGCTGTAGGACTGACCTCAGTTTCCCCACTGACCCTTCCTGAACGTAGGTGACCAGCTCTTCTTTCTCTGCCTTGTATTTATCTCCAAAGGGAGGCTGGGAGCCATTTGCCTTTGTGGAGATTGTGAAGAGGAAAGCATGTGTCATAAAAATGCTATCAAGTGCACTTCCCATAGACTATGTGAAACTGATGCCGCCAGACCTTCAGCTGGTGGCACAGGGTGGCTGCAGATGTTCATTATCCCATCACAGAAACTCATTGATGATGTCTCTCAAGTGTTCTTGGGGGAGGAGTATTCTTCCCCAAGCAAGCAGCAAGTGCCTATGGCATTTTGGTCAGCTTAGCCAGACAGTGATCAAGGCAGGAGGTTGTGCAGAGTGGTGTTTCCACAAGGGTCTTCTCAGTTGTGACTGCCTGGGTTCAAATCCTTGATCTACCACTTTTTAGCATTATGCCTTAGTGCAATTATTTGAACGTTTCTAGGCCTCAATCTCTGTATTTCCAAGGGTACTTGTAAGAAATAAGTGCAGTAATGTCTATAAACCACTCCATGCCTGGAAAATAGTAAGCACTCGTATGTGTTATTATTACTAAGAAATATGTGTGAATAGTTTGGGGGTATTTAGGAAGAGGGGAGCATAAAAAGGAATAAAAAGATGTAATTCCCCCATCTTGGAGACCCGCAATCTAATTGGAGGGAAAAAAAATGTATTTCCAATACATGGAGATCACTTCAAGATTTGTGTGGGCCCACAAGAAATTTTTGGTTCTTAATTAAACTTCTGGAACTGTCTTATTCAAGGAATTAAGAGGATGGGAACATTGGTCACATCTTGGATAGACCTAAAATGGATTTGGATTAGCCAAGACTAATGGTAGGTTAGGTCAAATTTTTTATTTTGTGGGGTCACATTTTAGAAGTTCTTAAAGGGGAAAAATCCCTTTTGAGAAAATTCATTTCAGATGGTCAGTTTGTGTGCTTTCCATGAGCAAACTGTCATTAAAATATATCGTGTCAGGATCTTTAAAATTTTTTTCCACACAACTAAAGTTGTGCCTTTTAGAAGAGGAGAAAAAACGGGGCGCCTGAGTGGCTCAGTCATTAAGCACCTGCCTTAGGCTCAGGTCATGATCCCGGACTCCCGGGATCAAGCCCCACATCCAGCTCCCTGTGTGGTAGGAAGCCTGCTTCTCTCTTGCTCACTCCCCCTGCTTGTGTTCCCTCTCTAGATGTGTTTCTCTCTATCAAATAAATAAATAAAATCTTAAAAAAAAAAAGAAGAGAAAAAAATCTCCCATTGGAAATGACTTTCAGTCCACTTGCAAACTCCTTGAGGACTGAGCCACATCTTACTGTCTCTGTATGTGTAATTGTACCTAGGACAGTCTGAGTTGGAACCCAACAAATTCTAATACAATCACATCAAATTCAACTTTGTAACTTGAAAATCTGATTATTTTTACTGGTGTTTTGAGGTTGCTTTGATGAAGGCAAAATAGGATTGAATGATGGCTATGATTCCTTTGTCTCACCCTATCATCTTTACGCTGGAGATAAGGCCTCCTGAGCAAAGAAAGTGACTGGTCTGATTTTAAACCCCCCCTCACTCCCAATAATCCAGAGGTGCTCAAACAAACCTTACTTTCGCACAGACTTAATTACCAGTTTTTGCCTGTAATGCACCTGTAGAGTATTTTAATTTGGAGAGGAGTATATCAGAATTGATGAAGTATATCTGAATCTTTAACAGCCATGGAGAGTTTGCAAAAGCCCTCCAAGCGATTCTCCACCATCTCTTCCAACCGCAACCCCCCAAACACACACCAGTTGGAGACAACTGCTCCAAAGTAACATCTTTATCTTAAGTCTGAAAGCTGCCTTTTTGGCAGAAATCCTGCTCCCGTTGTGATTGGAAACGGTGAGACCATCCTTAGTTTTACTGAGAAAATATCACTATCCCAAATCTCTATTGTGCCAAAAATGTTTGGTGAAAACAAAATTGTGAATAGAATTCTCAGGGAAGGATGAAAGAATAAGCAATAGAAGATGAGACAGACAATAACATGTGGAATAGAATTAGTATGTCACCTTGCCTGTTAAACTGAGACATGTTCCAGAAATGGTTTGATGTTATGGGCTAGAAAAATAAGCACTTGTATAGAACATAGGGAAGGACAAGGGCTGGATTTAAAAGTAAGATTCAGAGACTCCTCTTAGGTCCCCATTCCCTCCCCTCATCATTCTATTCCCTAGAAGGGACATTATCTTTCCTCAAGAACACAGTAGAAGTCTATGAATCTCTTCTTGGATGGTCTTCTGGAGGAAGGAGCTCTTGAGGACTGAATGAGAGGGCTTCCTCACCTTGTGGCAGAGTTTTCACTTTCCTGACTTCAGCTGACTTAGGTAAAACTTGGTGTGGTTTTCTTTGAAGAAGGCTCTCGGATTGAGAGTACAAAGCAGATCAGAATGGCAACCAGGGGGAAAAATATGGCAATTGCTCAGTGGAGATGTGAACTTAAGGAGAAGATCAACAGAAGCCAGTGAGGTTTCCAAGCAGAAAAGAAGTCAGAAAGTCAGGCAGAAATCAAAGCTGGACAAAACAAAAAGCTGTGGCTAGTGTGCACGTGCCCTGCTGAATCCCTGAATATGGTTGAGCAATGCCCAAGCTACAGAACCGTACACAGTGAGCGACTCTGCTCACATCCTCAAGAAACTTCAAACAAAGCTGTGGGTGACTAGATAGGGAAATGACTTTAGGAAAATTGAGGGGACCCAAAGCCCTGATTGATAAAAGGGTGCATACACTCCACTGGAGCTCGAGGATTCAGGCCAAGAGAGTAGCTTTGATCTGAAGAGAAAGAATAGAACTGAGACCCATAGCATGAAGAATGTTCAGCAAGTTCTTATGAGAGTGAGTTTGGGGGAGAGGAAGAGAAAAAAGGAGTCTAATGATAAGAATATCAGCTGTTAATGTTTATTGAGCACTTGCTATTTGCCATAGCCCTCACATCAAGGGTTGGCAGACTTCCTAGAATGTCTTGAAGATCATACGGTCTCTGTCACACCTACTCATCTCTGCCCTTGTAGCACCAAAGCAGCCATAGACAATATGGAAATGAACTGTGAACAATATGGAAATGAACACCTACTCATCCACTAGGTGAGTATGGATGACCCATGGGTCATAGTTTTCCAACTCCTACTCTATGAGATAGGTGATATGATTATCTCCATTATAGACATGAAGACCGAGGCTTAGAGGAATGAGTGGTCTGGTTCCCTCTGGGCAGGGATACCCCAGAAAGGGCAAGCATGAGTTCACCTGGAAGAGACTTGTGGAATTCCAGGCACACTGGGCAATGTGACACTGTGTACGAGTAACCAGAATGCACCGGATATCCTTCAGATAGTCCTCACGTTATGACTGAAAAAACCCAAAACCAAAAAAAAAAAAAAAAAACTGTTATTAAATAGACTTCAGGAATGCTGTATTTCAGGAGCACATTGGTGTTGAAGATACTGGGGGGTTGGGGAGGGGAAGGAGCAAAGCCTGTTGAATCCCTTGGTTGCATTCCTTGGGAAAACATTCCCTTGATTCTTTGCCCCTCCCAATGCTGGCACTACAAAGTTATCCAGGAGAAGCCGCGATGGGCTGGTGCCAAGAAAGCACACTGTCTTCAAAGTCAGACAGCCCTGCCTTCAGGCTCCTGTTTGGCCTACTAACGAGTCTACCATCTTGGGCAGTTGACAGATGGGTTCCTGCCTTTTAAGAGCTTGAAATCTAGAACAGAAGGCACACAACAGATTTCACATTATCATGGATCTTCCTGAAGTGGTTTTGCTATTGTATCTTCGAGACTAACATATTAAATCATATGCTTGCTGTTGAAGGCTTGTGTTCAACACTCCTTGAAGGTTATGGTGTTCTGCTGCCTTGCTTAGGATATTTACAGTTCTGACGCTGATAAAATAAATATTGCAGTGACAGTAATAGGGCCTGTATTTTAATTGCCAAAGAACTGCAAACCTTCACTAACAGATAAGAAAATGTGGAAGTAAACAGTCATGGCACGATGTTGCATCCTTTCTGTTTGAGTAGAAACTCTGACATCACAATGACACCACCCTTTTTAACTGTTTTTGTTTGTTTGTTTGTTTGTTTGTTTGTTTGTTTGTTTGTTTTTTGGCTTTTGTGGGGTTTTTTGTTTGTTTTTTTACAGCTTTGGGAATTCGCAGATATGCTCTGTGATCCAGACAGGCTCCTCCTTAACCTTCCTTAGCCTCACACCATATTTGCCTCTTCAGAACAAAACAGGAAATAACTTGCAAATCCAGTACTGGAAATCCTATGAATTTTCCTGAGAACTCTGCTCTGTGTGAGAGAGAGGCAGGCACTTAAGGCTGGCACTGGGTGAGCAGGAAGACTCAGAGGCAAGGACTTTGCTTGGGGAGGGGAAGAAGCCGCCACAGAAGCCTATTAAAGTGTCTTTTTGTTAGACGTTGCCAATCAGAGCCTTCAGTGATTCTTCTCTTATCTATAGAAGGGTAGGACACGTATTCATGTGTAAGCTATGGCTTCTATGCATGGCCCTTGTGTAGGCCCCGTGTGGTCCAATATTGCAGCCAGGAGCCCCATGTGGCAATTTAAATTTAAATTACTTACAATTAAATAATATGTAAACTTGTGGCACTAGCCACACTTGAGGCGTCCTGTGTGTTAGTGACTAATGTATTAGACAGGCAGATATAGGACATTTCCATCATTGTAGAAAGTTCTCTGGAGGGGCGCTTGGGTGGCTCAGTTGGCTAAGCTACTGCCTTCGGCTCAGGTCATGATCTCGGAGACCTGGGATCGAGTCCCACATCGGGCTCCCTGCTCTGAAGGAAGTCTGCTTCTCCCTCTCTCACTCCCCCTGCTTGTGTTCTCCCTCTGGCTGTGTTTCTCTCTGTCAAATAAATAAAATCTTTAAAAAAAAAAAAAAAGAAAGAAAGAAAGTTCTCTGGATAGCACTGTCACCAAAGAATGGCAGCTGTAGAGAGTCTGAGCAGGCATGGTGGACATAGCTTTCTGACACTCACCTGCAGGGACTATGAGTGATCTTAGGACACTGACATGAAAATGCAGTCATATCTTCATTGCACCTTTGGGGTGCAATAAAACTCGGTTTTTCAATTTCTGGATGAGCGAGGCAAAATGTGTATGAAAAAGAGACAAGAAGAAAATATGACAGTATATCAAGCATAATGGTTTTGAGCAATGGCAATATGGGCTATCATTTTGTATCTGGCTATTTGTAGCGAACTGTGCAGCCAGAGAGCTTGTCTGTTTTTCCCACAGCACAGTACACAGGAGACACAGCTTAATTCCTGGAACAGACTATGCCTGAAGCTATCAACTCTAGTTGAATTTCCTCCTTACATGAGCCAGTTAAGCTGATTTGAGTTGATTTTTTTTTTTACTAGGAAACAAATTTTGCTGCTTCCATAGGTTTATCTACCTTCTATGTTGTGCATGTATTTCTCCTTGAAGTGGGAAAAAAATAACTTTGAAAAGTGTATGTGATAAATGGTATTCTATTTTATATATCATCCATGTGTTGATATTCACAAACCCTCGCAAAGCAGTTTATCCAAATAAGTTAGAACTGATTCCCAAAAATCCACAAGGAGCACAGCATAAACATGCCAAAATAACTTTGTTTATTAAAAGGAAATTTGAGGCAACTGTTATTGCTGAACTGTTTGGAGTCCTGGCAGAAACACTCCCCCAAAATATGATTGGAACATCTTCAGTAACTCCTGTTGTCAGACTTGGTTGTAAAATACAGAGTAACAGCTCACTTGACCAATGAAACCCAAATTAGCACAATTTATCATTAGAAAGCATTCTCATTTGCTAATCTGGCCACTTCCAAGGATACTAAATCACAATTTGCCATTTTAACAAATGAGCCTATTTGCAAGTACTCTAACACCCCTCCCTTTGGCTGATGGAATGCCTCTCCTAGACTTGGCTCTAAACACAAGCTGGAGAAAATTTGCCCTGGGATGATATTCTAGTTGGTGATGCTATTGAAAATATTTTGAATCATCCCATTCTGCAGATCCTTTTACCCTCTTTGTGGACTGGCCAGCAATGAACTCATTCACAGGTATTTATATCTCTCACCTGTCTGCAACGCCATATGCATCACCTGTCAGTGTCTCCTAGTCTATCACCCTTGAGACATAGCAATGGCTGCAGGACATTCAAGAGGCTAACCTGTGGGGCGGGGCCATCCAAGGGTACGCCCCTCTGCAGCTGCGCAGAAGGAAGAGAGAAACATTGTCCAGACCGGGATGCTCTTGCTACCTACCACCTATGCACTAGCCTCTCTTCCACCTGTTGTTATTCCATGGATTCCCCTGTCAGTCTCCAAAAGGCACAATTTCTCTTCTTCCCTCCTCTAGACTTGCCACCTTTCTCAGCAGCCTCTCATCTTGTGTCAGAGGATCCAAGTGTGGCTTGCCCCGCTTCCGGGGTCTGTGACTTGAACACATCTGGGATTTCTCTGGGCCACCGTCTCACAAGAATGATACTGCTTCTGGGTGTGGGGCATAAACAATGAATCTTGGAACACTGAAAAAAAAAGAGAGAGAGAGAGAGATACTGCTTGATTAGGGTGCATGGTTTTCAAAGCGCCTTCAGGTTTGCTATCTCGCCCCTGAGTGCTAGATCATATTTTAGAGGTAAAGAGGCTATGACTCCCCCCCCCCCCCAGAATCTAATAGAACTTCCTGATTCTTTTTCCCTTGCTTTTCGGCTCTGAGGCTTGCCATGAATGAGCATTCTAAAGGAGGGAAATGGTTGTGATTCTTCACAGCCAGGGGAAGAATGGCATATTGTAGAGTTTATCAGTATTCCTCATCACACGCAAAAAGAGTTTTATTAACTACCTGTAGCTGGGATCTGTTGTAGAGCTGCGTTAAGATAAATAAAAATGTGTTCTTCTCATTCTGTTTCTCACTGGGAAAAAGTCATGCAGCATGAATATTATTACGACTAGTAACAGTAGTAACTACTATCTATTGTGCAATTTTATCACGTGCCAGGCACTGTGCTAAGTTCTTCACAGAGTATACGATGTAATCCTTGTAACAACCATAAGAAGCACTTATTAAGGAAAATGAAGACTGAAATAACAATACTAAAGACTGCATGAGAGGCAATTTAGCATTCTGATGAGAAGCATAGAATTTTGAACAATATACGCTGTCGAGGTTGAAATCCTAGCCGTTGGACAGCCATTCTGTACCACCGGTTTTTTTTTATCTGTAAATTGGGATCCTAATATTAGAATATTATCTAATACCACTAATACCAATAGCTGGGAGGAAAAAAATTGTTTTCTACTCTCCTAGGTTCTTTGGCTGATCTAAATCAAATTAACATAAGATAGACTAACAGGAGAAAAACAAAAAAATAGTAAGTATATACACAAGGAACCCAAAAGACAAGCCAGGCATTTGAGGCCTAGATGCCATCTTGAGCTAAGGAATGGGATAGGGACCTGGGGCTTCAAAGGGGAGGAGGACGATTCACAGGACAAGAAGAAAAGCAGATGTCCGGTAATTGGATGTTTGTCCTGCCATATAGATAGGTCACTGAGATAAAAAAAAAAGTAATCTCAAAAAGAAAATGAACACATCAAAAAATGGGCAAGAGACATGAAGAGGCACTTCTCCATAGAAGATATACAAATGGCTAACAGACACATGAAAAAATGTTCAGCGCCACTAGCTATCAGGGAAATTCAAATCAAAACCACACTGAGATACCACCTTACACCAGCCAGAATGGCCAAAATTAACAAGACAGGAAACAACAAGTGTTGGAGAGGCTGCGGAGAAAGGGGAACCCTCTTACACTGTTGGTGGGAATGTAAATTGGTGCAGCCGCTTTGGAAAACAGTGTGGAGATTCCTTAAAAAATCAAAAATAGAACTACCCTATGACCCTGCAATTGCACTACTGGGAATTTACCCCAAAGATACAGATGTAGTGAAAAGAAGGGCCATATGTACCCCAATGTTCATCGCAGCAATGGCCACAATCGCCAAACTGTGGAAAGAGCCAAGGTGCCCATCAACAGATGAATGGATAAAGAAGATGTGGTACATATACACAATGGAATACTACGCCTCCATCAGAAAGGATGAATATCCAACTTTTGTAGCAAAATGGACTGGACTGGAAGAGATTATGCTGAGTGAAATAAGCCAAGTAGAGAAAGTCAAGTATCACATGGTTTCACTTACTTGCGGTGCATGAGGGGTAACCCGGAGGACAGTGGGAGAAGGAAAGTAAATGGAAAGTAGGGTAATCCAGGGAGAGAAACGAAACAAGAGAGACTTTGGACACACAAACAAACTGAGGGACTTGGAGGGAGGGGGATGGAGGGATGGGAGAGCCTGGTGGTGGGTACTGGGGACACCTAAAGCGTGGAGCACTGGGTGTGGGGAATGGGGAATGAATCTTGGAACACTGGAAAAAAAATTTAAGTAACAATAAAAAAAAGAAAAAAATTTAATCAAAAGTAAAATGCAAATAAATGAAATAGAAGTGAGAAAGAATACTAATCAAATGCAAAATAAAATGAGTGAAAACACAGTTGTATGAAAATGAAAAAAAAATAATCTCTTGGTAATAGCTTTCTTTCTGGGACAGTCCCCCATCTATATTCTTTCAGGTAGTAGAAGGAAAGGTAAAAGTTTTCTTGAGTCTGCTGTGTCTTGATTGCCCTCATCTCAAAATAGTCCAACACGTCAAATGGACATATTTTAGAGACACTTGTTCTGAACCCCTTCTCTGCCAACCTTCAGGATTGCTGTGAGTTAACACGTTCATACATGTTATGTGCTTTTTTTTAAAGGTTTTATTTATTTATTTGACACAGACAGAGATCACAGGTAGGCAGAGAGAGAGGCAGAAGCAGGCTCCCCACTGAGCAGAGAGCCCGACATGGGCCTCGATCCCAGGACCCTGAGATCATGACCTGAGCCGAAGGCAGAGGCTTAACCCTCTGAGCCACCCAGGTGCCCTGTTATGTGCTTTATAGCATTTAACAGGATATCCGGCCCAAAGTAAATGCTCTATGAATACTGTTGCGATTACTATATGACTGCATGAAAGTTAGCAGGTTAGTTAACCTCTTTGTGTTCTTGTTTCCTGTTTTCTTCATCTGTAACATAGGAGTAATAACACTGCCTACCTCACCGGGCTGCTGTGAGTATGGGGGAAATTCTCTGAAGCTATTGGTATCTGGTACATTGTAAATACTCAATAAATGTTAACTATTATTGCCTTAGGTCCTAACTTGATGAGGTTTGGAGGCTGTGGTAGTCGCAAAGAATCCATAGTCTACAAAAAAGTGCTGGTGCCAAACTACCAGTAACTATATTTAAATTACTGGGTCCATTGAATTTTAGAGTTACACCCACACCCAACCTTACAAAAGGTGAACAAAGCCATTTCTAAAAATTGCTTGTGAATAAAAAGAAATGAGAATAACCTAGACTGTGATCACTGTCAATTTAATTAGTCCTATTGCTTCTCCTTCTGAGGCAACTCACCAGCATAGCTATCTGCTAGGTTAAAAACGTTTTTGTAATGAAGGTGGTTCTTAGAGTTGCTACCGCCTAACTGAGGCATTTGGTTCTTCGAAAAGTCACAGCCTTCTGCAGAAAGGATGGCATTTCAGAGACTTTGAGAACTTAGGTACCAAATGAAAGCACCGATGCCCAGCTCAGCCTCCTATCAGGAGAGCAAATTGTGGGAGAGGAATATTGGTGTTGAGAAGAAAGGGGAATGTGAGCAGTATTCTAAAGGGCTCCTGGGTTCAGAGAATCCATTTGTGTTGAGAAAGGGTTGTGTACAGGCGACCTCCCAGCAGAAGCACATCTTGGAGCCTTGGAGCCGAGGGAGCAGGTGTCTGGCACCTCTCATATCTGGAACTGGTTTCTACCTCAGCTGACATTTAGAAGGCATAATGGCAGTGCATATCCCTGCCAAAGATTGCAAGTATGGGATTTATACAGCCTGTGCCCACCTACTTGCTCCCTGTGGAAATTAGCTCTTCCGCCCACCCAGTTAAGAGAATAGGATCTAGAAAACCAGAAAAAGGATTGTTATTCTGTTGTGGTTACTTTTGGTCACCAAGTTTATTTTGTAGCAGAATTCTGGATTTCTCCCTTCCCGGAAAATAAAAACAAAAGCAAAAACCCTCTCTGTGTGAATCCTCACCCACTTTTTCCCCCCAAAGCTTCACAAATTAGGAATCTTCATTGACTGCCCCCTGCAAAGTCACCAGAGTGACCTTTGGCTGGTCAGAAATCCAATACTGTGACAGCAACAACAAAGGAGATCAGTCTGTTCTCTTTCTTGGAATCTGATGTGAATGAGTAAATGTCCAAGGCAGAGACTTGCTCCTCTTTGTTTAAAGCCATGTCAAAGCACGTTTTGAAAGTACTCGACTTCATGCTTGACAGAGTTTGCTCTGAGCCCAGGCTCTAGAATAGATTGGTACTTGTGGGCTGTTCAAGACTCCTGCATGGAATTTCATTACTGAAATTCTTCAGGTCATTTCCCATGGAAATCATCACCCTAATGACTGCTCACCATTCACACTCTGCAGGGCTGACTCAGCGAGCTGCCTTCCCACCCAGGGCTGTGAGAAGCACCTCCCAGCTCTGCAGTGGTGACAGATCTCTTGGAAGAGAAGAGGTGCTATTTTTCTTGAAATAGAATTTGTCCCCCTGGAGATACGAGTACCATGACTGGAACAAAATTCCCATTAACAAAGACTCGGTGGGACATAATGGGGAGACCCAAATGTGTCCCCTAAGTGGGAGTTTAGATGAGCCCTTGGTTCTTTTTACCCTGCTTAGCAAGTTCCGTGGGACATTTTACTGCTGCAAGAAAGTACATAGAAAACACACTAACAGACGCACTTCCTTAAAAGACTTCAAGTCATGGGGCAGCAAAATATCTAAATGCGAGGCAAAACTCTTCCACAATTTAGGCCCAACACAAGCACAGATGTCACCTTCATCCAAAGCTTTGCATGTTTAAGCAGCCCCATGCCTGGATGCTTCCTAATGCAAATCCCGCCCCCCTACGGCTACAAGTTTTGGTGTTCCCCTGCCCATCACATAATTTGTTTAATATCAGTATTTATTGATACTGCGAAATCTGTAGCTTTTGCATTAATGGAGTGACTGCCTTTTAGATCCTTCTAGCGCTGGTTGGGCTTGAGCTGTGACTTCCAAGTTTCTTTCATCCAAACCCACACCAGTAACTGAGGGATCCATGGTGCTGCTTGTCCACAGAAGACGCCGGGTCACGCACGAGGCCCTGGGACAGCCCCCGGGCCAGCCCCCTTTTGATAAAAATATGCCCCATGCTTTAGAAGTCTGTATTGGTCAGTGTGGTTGCAATTATAAAATTGCTTTGTGACTTTTGTGGGTTTTAATGAAGAAAAATTAAAAGAAATAAAACTTCAAATGGATCAAAAATGAAAGCATGTTTTAGAGCCTCCAGTAAGTAATTTTTGTGCCGCTTGTCAAATTATTTAGGAGACTGAGCTCCCTGAGAACAGGAGTAGTAGCCCCACCTTCTCTGAGGTTTTTAGTCTGTAATAATGTAGCTGCCTGGTCTGGTCTGTGCTCATGTTATGTTTGCAGTAGGCAGAATTCATGCTTAAAAATATAATGTTTAATGTTGTAAGGTCTCAAGAACTAAGATCTTTTATATACAATATTTAAGACCTCTGAGTGTCTTGTTGTCCATCTGTTCAAGTTACTGAATAAACTCGGACATACGAAAGCAGCATTTTGTTAATAGAGAGTCCTGATCCCTTTTCTCAATGCCGTATGTATTGAACATCAAGATTGTCTTTAGGTTTTAGAAAGGGAAAAATATGGTGAATATGCTGTCTATTACTTAACTCCCCAGGGACATCTTGAATTCTCTATAATCAAACATTAATATTTCTGCAGAAATGTGTGTGAGAGCCACACTAGGTAGAATAAATACAAACAAAGGCTGTAAATAACCTCATGTCAGTTCATGTGAGGTTTCCTGCCAAATGAGTTAAGAAAAACTTCTGTTTATTCCAGCTCTTAGGATTTTCGAATTATGAATAAGGAGTTATGGACCTGTATTCTGTATAGAATCTGTGTTCCCCTCCCTGGGTGCCCGGGTGGCTCAGTTGGTTAAGCGACTGCTTTCGGCTCAGGTCATGATCCTGGAGACCCAGGACTGAGCCCCACATGGGGCTTCCTGCTCGGCGGGAAGCCTGCTTCTCCCTCTTTCAGTCCCTCTGCTGTGTTCCCTCTCTAGCTCTGTTTCTCTCTGTCAAATAAATAAATAAAATCTTAAAAAAAAAAAAAAAAGAATCTGTGTTCCCCTCCAAAAGCAGGATTGTCAAAATTAGAAATGCCTCATTGTGCTATTTTTGCTTATTTCCCCCCTACAAAAATATTGTTAAAGTATATGTTAAATCAGTCTTCTTTCTATATAAGCTCTTTGAAAGAGTTAGTTGGTACTTTCAAGAAATTATGTTTTAAGCTGCTTTTATCATCAGCAAATATGTTAAACCAAATTGCTACCTTCTAATACAGAATAGACCTTCTATTCATTCATTTATCCATCCACCCACCTATCCATCCATAGCAAAACTTTTAAAAAATTGAATGCAATTTAATTAACATGTAGTATATTATTAGATTCAGGAGGCAGAATTCAGTTATTCACCGGTGGCATATAACACCCAGTGCTCATTCCAACAAGTGCCCTCCTTAATGTCCATCAGCCAGTTATCCTATCCCCCCCCATCCCCTCCAGCAACCTTCAGTTTGTTTACTATAGTTAAGAGTCTCTTTGGTTTGTCTCCCTCTCTGTTTTCATCTTATTTTCTTTTTCTTTCCCTTCCCCTGTATTCATCTGTTTTGTTTCTTAAATTCCACATATGAATAAGATCATATGATATTTGTCTTTCTCTGACTGACTTACTTCGCTTAGCTTAATACCCTCTAGTTCCATCCACATTGCTGCAAATGGCAAGGTTTCACTTTTTGATGGCCAAGTAATATTTCATTATATTCCACTATGTCTGGAACACAATGGAATACTACACTTATTATACACATATATACCACATCTTCTTTTCTTCTTTATCCATTCATCTGTTGATGGTCTTTTGGGCTCTTTCCATATTTGGGCTATTTTGGACATTGATGCTATAAACACTGGGGTACATATTACATATGCCCCTCCAAATCACCTTGTTTGTTTCTACTGGATAAATATCTAGTAGTGCAATTGCTTGGTTCTAAGGTAGCTCTATTTTTAAGTTTTTGAGGAATCTCCATACTGTTTTCCAAAGTGGCTGCACCAGTTTGCATTCCCACCAACAGTGTAGAAGGGTTACTCTTTCTTCACATCCTCACCAACATCTGTTATTTCCTGACTTGTTAATTTTAGCCTTTCTGACTGGTGTGAGGTGGTTTTGATTTGTATTTCCCTCATGCCGAGAGATGTTGAGCATTTTTTCATATGTCTATTAGCCATTTGGATGACTTCTTTGGAAAAATGTCTGTTCATGTCTTCTGCCAATTTTTTGACTGGATTTTTTGTTTTCTGGGTGTTGAGTTTGATAAGTTCTTTATAGATTTTGGATACTAGCCCTTTATCTGTTAAGAAATTTGCAAATATCTTCTCTCATTCTGTAGGTTGCCTTTTAGTCCACAGTCCTTTTCTGTGCAAAGCTTTTTATCTTGATGAAGTCCCAATAAATAATTTTTTGCTTTTGTTTCCTCTGCCTTTGAAGACATGTCTAGAAAAAAGTTGCTGTGAACTAAGTCAGAGAGGTTGCTGCCTGTGTTTTCCTCTAGGAAATTGATGGATTCCTATCTCACATTTAGGTCTTTCATCCATTTTGAGTTTACTTTTGTGTGTGGTGTAAAAAAAATGGTCCAAGTTTCCATCTTCTGCATGTGACTGTCCAATTTTCCCAACACCATTTGTTGAAGAAACTGTCTTTTTTTCCCATTGGACATTCTTTCCTGCTCTGTCAGAGATTAGTTGATCACTGAGAGTCCATTTTTGGGTTCTCCATTCTGTTCCACTGATCTATGTGTCTGCTTTAGTGTCAGTACCATGCTGTCTTGATAATTATAGCTTTGTAATAGAGCTTGAATTCCAGAATTGTGAAGCTTCCAGCTTTGGTTCTCTTTTTCAACGTTCCTTTGGCTATTTGAGGTCTTTTCTGGTTCCATACAAATTTTAGGATTATTTGTCCCAGCTCTGTGAAAAATGTTGATGATATTTTGATAGGGATTGCATTTAATGTATAGATTGCTTTGGTTCACATAGACATTTTAACAATATTTGTTCTTCTGATCCATGAACATGGAATGTTTTTCCATTTCTTTGTGTCTTCTTCAATTTTTTTCATAAGTGTTTTATAGTTTTCAGAGTGCAGATCCTTTGTCTCTTTGGATATGTTCATTCCTAGGTATCTTATGATTTTTAGTGCAATTGTAAATGGGATTGACTCCTTCATTTCCCTTTCTTCTGCCTCATTGTTGGTGTATAGAAATGCAACTGATTTCTGTGCTTTGATTTTATATCGTGTCACATTGCTGAATTCCTGTATGAATTCTAGCAATTTTGGGGTGGAGTCTTTGGGGGTGTTCTACATTGAGTATCGTATCATCTGTGAAGTGTGAGTTTGACTTCTTTGCCAATTTGTATGCCTTTTATTTCTTTTTGTTGTCTGATTGCTGAGGCTAGGGCTTCTAACACTATGTTGAACAACAGTGGTGAGAGAGGACATCCCTGCTGTTCCCAACCTTAGGGGAAAGCTCTCAGTTTTTCCCTGTTGGGGATGATATTTGCTGTGGGTTTTTCATGTATGGCTTTTATTATTTTGAAGTATGCTTCTTTTATCCTTACACTGCAGAGAGTTTTTATCCAGAAAGGATGCTATATTTTGTCAAATGTTTTTTCTGCATCTAGTGAGAGGATCATATGGCTCTTGTCCTTTCTTTTATTAATGTGGTGTACCACATTGATCGATCTGCAGATGTTGAACCACCCTTGCAGCCCAAAAATAAATCCCCCTTGGTCATGGAGAACAATCATTTTAACGTACTGTTGGATCCTATTTGCTAGAATCTTGGTGAGAATTTTTGCATCCATGTTCATCAGGCATATTGGTCTATAATTCTCCTTTTTGGTGGTGTCTTTGTCAGGTTTTCGGATCAAGGTAATGGTGGCCTCAGAATGAGTTTGGAAGTTCTCCTTCCATTTCCATTTTTGTTTTTGTTTTTGGGTTTTTTATGGTTTGTTTTTTTTTTTGGAATAGCTTAGAAGAATAGATATTAATTCTTCTTTAAATAGTTGGTAGAACTCTTCATAGCAAAACATTTCTTTAACTTTGGTACGTACAAAGACCGTGCTAGGCTCTGATGTAGTTCTGAATGGTGTGGAAGTTATATCAGGTAATCATCTGAATGCATGGATTTAAATTATTGAGCATCATATTCATGAAAACGCTCTGCTTAGGAGAGAGCCACTTTGAATCAAGGCAGCTAACATAATTGACCCAGGAAATGGGAACCTGGCCTCTTAAGTTCCCCAGACATCACAAGCTGGAGGATACTTTTACTTCTAACTACCATCAAGAGGCAGTGATATTACTGAGAGGTGACCTTTGGCATCTAGAGAAGAAAACAGGAGAGCAGGAGACACTTAGACAGATGTCACCTTCACATGGAGGCTCAGCACCGGAGGAGTTCATGCCAGAACACGCCAGAAGCTGTTATTGAGAGATAGAAAAGGATAACAAAAACAGCAGAAAAAAAAAATACTGGGAAGCTTTAAGAGGGCCACTCAGATTAACCAGATGACCTCAGGTCATTGTATTCTGGGGGGTGGAGGAGTAAAGTATTTTCAGCCCTTCCTTCTTACCTAATCTTTGTTTATGGTGTGTTGCAATTAGTATCTTGGTCTTCCCAAAAGTTCATTGAGAGAGGATAATTGGAGAAAGACAAAGAGAGGATGAGAAAAAGAGAAGGAAAGATTGCCTTCCCTAAGGTTACAATGAAAAGGCAGTGGAATAAAGATTTTAGAGATAGGACGTGAGACAAAGAAGGCCCTAGAAAGTATGGGGGAAAAAGATACGGAAGTAGTGAAAAGAAGGGCCATATGCACCCCAATGTTCATCGCAGCAATGGCCACAATCGCCAAACTGTGGAAAGAGCCAAGGTGCCCATCAACAGATGAATGGATAAAGAAGATGTGGTACATATATACAATGGAGTACTATGCCTCCGTCAGAAAGGATGAATACCCAACTTTCGTAGCAACATGG